>JANAVB010003425.1:7500-116489 GCA_029216955.1 Iris pallida
TAAAAAGTAATTATACCAATTCTCAAAAAGTAATTATATTGCTCCACAAAATTCAGTACATATAACATGAAGAGAAATAATATTGAGTACTTATAAAATAAAGAGTATCCAAAATAGCTGGTACATAAAACCTAGAGTAATCTATAAATATAAACTGATGATCAATTGCATATGCAGCTCCTGTCTTGGTGATGATCAATCTTTAATGACCTGTATAATTTAATAAAGAGATTGTTTAGAATATTACGTAAGCATATATGTATAAGAAAAAATTGTCAAGAATTTTTACAATAGAAGCAATGAGAATAGAGAAAATGATACAAATGTTTGCAGTTTAGTTCAAAATGGGCTATATTTCTAACTATATACAAAGGGGCTATATTTTCCTCTTTCTCCACAAACAAAGGGCCTATATTTTTAACTATATACCCACAAAATTGACTACATCTCTTGCATTGTCTCTGACGACACTTTGAATATCGTCAGGTATAACAATTTGTAATTTTTCAGCTTTGGTTTTCAACTCTAAATTCAAACATTTGTATTTTCCTCTTACATCCTTTCGGATGTTATTGCAGGATGATGTAAAGATCGATACATTAAAATAATTAGCATATTGAAACACACACACACACACACATGCACATACATACCAGCACTAGAATGAGGACTTTGTATTGGTTCAGGTTTACTGTTTGGCAATAATGGATTTTGGACTAATTGATCTTCAGCTCTTCTATTTTCATAACTACTTGATTTACGGTCTCTTCTTCGTTGTGGTTGTGAATATATATTTGTAGGCTATGCTTTATGATATGGATATGCAGATTCGACTAAAAAATAATTATTATTATATGCTTAGAAAAAATAAATCTAAAATCCATATCAAAAAACTATTAACTCGTATACCATTTCGCGCACTTCGTGTAACTTTTCCAGGTCGTCCACCTCGATAACAAACCTTTATCTGCTTTGAAAAATAATTCAGTGTTAACAAATCTTCAAGCATAGATTTACAGAAATTAGAAAGTTATAGTAACTGAAAAGACAATATGATAGAGTTTCTAGAATGGTCTCAAGAGCACAAAATTCAAGCCATCGGTAAGTACCATATACCTGATAAAAGTATCAATCTTTTCAATGTTTTATGCAGATTTGGAGAGGTGGGAGAGTCCAAATTTGTAATGACAGAGTGCTCTCTATGGATTCAGATATCAATATACCTGGACTACAATTCCAGATCGAGCCAGCTAAAAGTTGAAAACCAACAAGTCTGAGAGGAAGGAAAATATGGAAAAATTGGACAGTCTACTAAAGGAAGTGGCTTTGAAGGTTTTCCAGGCTGGTGGCATTGACAGCCCTCTGGTTACAAAGCGAGGGTCCAAAATGTGTGTTGGTATCAGAGCTTCACACAAATCTTTGCTTTCTGAAGGTATTATTTTGAGTATCACTAGCTCTGGAGCAACATATTTTATGGAGCCAAGAGATGCAATTGACCTAAACAACATGGAAGTCAGGCTTTCAAGTTCTAAGAGAGCTGAAGAACTTACTATTCTGAGCTTCCTCACTTCTGAAGTAGCAGACTCAGATTTGAAGATCAAGCATCTGAGACTGATGCAAATGATCATAGAACTGGACCTTGCTTGTGCTAGAGGTGCATATGCCGTGTGGATGAATGGTGTGTGTCCAATTTTTTGTGAGGACAAGGAGACAGTAGTATCCAAGGACAAGGTTATGTCAGTTGATATCGAACGCATTCACCATCCTTTGCTCATTGAAACTTCTCTTGTATCCAAAAATTCAAAGATGTTGGTTGGAGAGGTGGACTCTCAAAGTGTACCTAAATCTTGTGTGCCCTTAGACATCAAGATAAGACATTCCACAAAGGTGGTTGTTATCTTCGGACGAAACATTGGAGGAAGACCGCAACTATGAAAACTTTGGGTTTGGCTTCTCTTATGTAGATCAGAAAAATGCAAACCCATATTAAAGCACATAACTTTAACATATGATCAAGAAAATGAAAGGCACGACATAAAGATGAAAGGCTTTTCTAGATAGGAACAAAAACAAAAAAACCAATACTCAAAAAGTAAAATGTTCACAAAAAAGAGCAACTCATGTAACTAAATTCTGAAATTGTGAAGTTTCTCACCTGTACTGAATTTATGATAGGGGTGATCCTTTGAAGTTAGATGCTTCTGAAGCTGAAAATCATAAAACCAATAAGTAATATATATAATACAAGTGAAAAACAATGACCATTCAATGCATATAAGGTACTTGAATAACTAAGGTAGTTCAATAATAGGGTGTCTGAAGCAAGCAGCTGACTTCAATTGCATGACTGAATTATCAATAAAAAGAGTAATTTTCCTTGGCATATACAACCAGTTTTGCTTTGTTATTAAGTAAGAACATATTATTAAAGTTAAAACATGTGGACTCTGCTATTAAGTATTGACAAAAGTGGGAAATTGAAGAGGAATTGGACATATACAAGAATCTGTATTATAAAAGAGGCCATGGTTGCAAAATTTTCCAAACCAATAAAAAAGGAGGCCATGGTTGCAAAATTTTAGTACACATACAAGAATCTGTATTGCAAAAGTATATAAAAAGAAAAAAAAATTGGCTACCAAATCTATGTTATTATAATATCGACAAGGAACTAAACTTGGACTAGATGCTCAATTATATTTGCATATCAAATGCTCAAGCATCAGCAACATACACTCGCTCATTTCACTAACATGAGCTTACAATGCTCCATAGCACAAGGAAATGCTTAATTGGAAGAAAACCAATTGACAACAACCGAAGAGAAAATTAAAATAACCGGCTTTCAATAATTGAGCATTGACAAAACTTAATTCTGAAATCTCTACACGTGTGGCTTGATGCAGAAGACCTACAAATTTAGCCAACTTAAGGTTTACAACCCCAGCTGGTAAGTTGTAAACAAAGAATAGAGAATAAAGATTACAAGCAGTCAGACTATAGTCCTACAACCTCTGCGTCCAAAATTCTCAAGATCAAACCTAGAAATTTTCTGGTAAGTCAGACTATAGTCCTACACCCTCCGCCTCCAAAATTCTCAAAGATCAAATGCAATAATATTTATTTACATAACAAAGAGAGCTTTTCTCCAACCACCACCAATATTAGCCTGGTAAAATAAACTCGAATGTGTAGATAACAAATGTTTCAGTTGTGCAACAAATGTTAAAAAAGAGAATTAACAACTTCAGTATCAACAACTTCAGATAAGGATCTTGTATAAGAAAAGTAATGTTCTTCAACTTCCAACCCCTCATTTGTAAACCTTTGATTTCTCGGGATCATTATTCAATGAATAACTAGCAGAAACATCCTAGGTACTAGTATCGGCAGGGATGTCGATGCCTACAACATCAAACACTTACTTGGTACTAGTATCATACACTAAAAATTTCCTTTTGGCTGATCCACAAATGAAAAACTTGTGGATATCGAACTTGTATCCTTATACAGAGTTAAGATAATATGATATGCATATTTGTATCCATCCATACGTGAATTTTATGTTTAGATGTGGATCCAACTGGATATATCTGAGTCTGTTTGCACTTTAATAACATAAAAACACAATTAGGTAACCTGAGACAAGTTGTATCCATCCATATATGAAAAAGCAGGGTTAAGTAGCCCAGGGATTTTGCTTTATATACAAACATTTGTTACAAGGTTATGGGAGAGAACAAACAATCAACACTAGTACAACTATTCATCCAAAAGCTTTACGTACATTCGAGGCCACAACTTGCTAATAGAAACCTGAAGCCCTTATTTACAGTTGTATGTATACAAGAAACAATAGAAATGGAGAAGGAAAGAAGAGATGAGAAATGCAAAATAAACAGAAAGAAATACAATGTAGAAGTGATGGAAGGAAAGAAGAACACTGATTAGTGAAGTTTAATTTTGAGCTTGAAAACCGTCCAGAGTACTCTCCTTTCAAACCAGATATTGATGGTCATTCACTAAATAGGTGCTCCAAGAGAGTGACATGAGTTGATTACTGAAAATGCAAGCGAGGATTTCTTACACTCATTGAGCAACTATTGTGCTCTTCAGGGGTTTGTTGAGGACCAATTTGGTCTGGGTCTAATTGCTAGAGCAGTTGAGGAAGGAATTTCAGTCATAAATCCCATGGGCATAATGGTCTTTAACATGGGAGGTCGTCCGGGGCAAGGTGTTTGTACTCGGTTGTTCGAACGTCGTGGTTTCCGTATTACGAAGCTATGGCAAACGAAGATTCTTCAGGCTGCGGATACAGATATTACAGCCTTGGTTGAAATTGAGAAGAATAGCAGACATCGATTCGAATTCTTTATGGGACTTGTTGGTGATCAGCCTATTTGTGCACGTACTGCTGGGCATATGGGCAATCTGGTGGTAGTATTTCACATTCTTTGCCTGTGTACAGTTGTCAACTTCGACAACCGAATCAGGTGAAGGTTCTATTTGACTTTCTTAAAAATGGTTTCAAAGAGATCAGCAGCTCCTTGGATTTGTCATTTGATGATGATTCTGTTGCTGATGAAAAGATCCCATTTCTATCTTATCTCGCCAGTGTCTTGAAAGAGAACTCAACTTTTCCATATGAGCCTCCAGCTGGAAGTATGTACTTCCATGGGCTCATTGCAGGATTTTTGAAGAGTTATCACCACATTCCACTTGATATCTATAATGTTATAGTGTTCCCGTCAAGGGCTGTGGCAGTGTAAAATGCTTTCCGGTTGTTCTCGCCAAGACTTGTTATTGTTGATGAACATTTGACTAAATACTTGCCCAAGCAGTGGCTGACAACTTTAGCACTGGAGAATGTTGCACATGAGGGAACTTCAGAGGACGCTCTTACTGTAATTGAATCTCTATGTCAATCAGATTTGATGATTGAGTTGATAAAGAAGCTTAAACCACAAGTAGTAATAACAGGCATGGCTCATTTTGAGGCTATTACCAGTTCTGTCTTTGAAAATCTTCTTCGTACAACTGGAGAGATTGGCTCTCGTCTACTTCTTGACAAATCAGATCACCTTGAGATATCTAGTCTTCCTAAGGCCACCGGGGTCCTGAAATATCTTTCTTGAAATACTCTACCCTCGCATGCAGCTGTCATGTGTGGTCTAATAAAAAATAAGGTTTATTCTGATTTGGAAGTAGCTTTTGAAATTTCTGAAAATGCGGCCATCTCTAAGGTATTGTCAAAGGTGGTGGAGTTGCTCGAAGGACATAAAGCTCTGTTCAGCGAGTTTTACTATGGTTGTCTCTTCCATGAGCTATTGGCATTCCAAATTGCTGGCCGTCATCCACCTATACAGAGAGAATGTGCAGCAACAAATCCTGCAGAAATAGGTTTCGCAAGTTCTGCCATTTCTACCTTAAACGATTCTGAGCTTTCTATCAATGGGCTGAAGGACTCTGCTATGGTTCACATGGATGTGGATCAAAATTTTCTACATATACCTTCAGCTGTCAAAGCTTCAATATTTGAAAGCTTTGCAGGGCAAAACATGGCGGAGTCTGAAGCTGATGTCCAACCTGGACTCCAACAACTAGTCAGGAGTAGCTATGGTTTCTCAAGTGATAACTATTCCGAATTTATATATGGGAACTCACCACTTGCTCTATTCAACAAGCTTATCCTATGTTGTGTTCAAGAAAAAGGCACTATGCTTTTTCCTTCAGGCATAAATGGAAGTTATGTATCTGCTGCCAAGTTCTTGAAAGCCAACACTGTTATTATTTCATCTCAGCTGGACACAGGGTTCAAGGTTATCCCGAAGACTCTTGAGAGCTTGCTTGGTAAAGTAAGCAGACCATGGGTGTATATTTCTGGTCCCATAGTTAACCCAACAGGATCGCTTTACAGCAATGAGGAAATCCAGGCGTTACTTTCTGTGTGTGCTAAATTTGGTGCAAGGGTGGTGATTGATACGACCTTCTCAGGCTTGGAATTCAGGACAGAAGGTTGGAGTGGATGTGATCTGTAAGGCAGTCTTTCCAAGCTGAAGGCAGTGGATTCATCTTTCTGTGTATCTCTGCTTGGAGGGCTCTCCTTTGAGATGCTGACAGGAGGTCTAGGGTTTAGGTTTTTGATTTTGAATGAACTGCTCTTGGTCGATTCTTTCTATACCTTCCCTAGCTTGAGTAAGCCACACAGCACCGTTAGGTATGCTATTAAGAAGTTGTTAGGTCTAAGAGAGCAGAAGGCTCATCACATTTTGGAGGCAATCACCAAACAGAAAGAAATTTTGAGGAGTTAATCTGAACGCTTGTCAGAGACACTTAAAAGTTGCAGTTGGGATGTCGTTGATTGCTACGATGGAGGCTCCATGGTAGCAAAACCGACAGCTTATCTTAGAAAAACATTAAAGATAGAAGGCTTTGAAACCAAGCTAAGTGGATCTAACATACGGAAAGCTATTCGCCGGTCCACAGGTTTGTGCATTAACAGCGAACTGTGGACAGGAATACCAGACTACTGCCGGTTCACCACTGCTCTTGACTCTGCTAACTTTGAACGTGCATTGGCATGCATTGTACAATTCAAGAAGCTGGTTCTCGGGGTATAAACAACAGATACTAGTCTGTGGATCAATCATGGCAACTTGGATGTTACAGGAATAAGTGAACACTTCATAGAAGGAACATATGCCCTCCATGATTTTTTTCAGGAGTGTCACCATTGATAAAATTTCACCCTCGTGTGTTGGATGTTCTTTTTATTTGTAAATCGTCACAGGAACAGATGGAGGCTGTCTTCTTTGTTTTCACTGCTAATTTTGAGTGGAGGTATTTGTCATGGCAATATATATATATATATATATATATATATATATATATATATATATATATATATATATCAACACACACACATTTGAGCAAGAGCAAGTAGCTACAGGCTATAGTAAAGACGAGAGGCGATGAATGTCTACTTTATTGTTCTGTTCAATGGAATCTGTGCTATATAGTTTTGTTTTATATATGATATTATTTAGTCTGCTGCCTTGTCAGACATCACTGAATTAAATAAGCTCTGAAACTCTTATACTCTTAGTTGTTTGTATTAAAATTTATTATCCATTCCACTAGTTAGTTTTGCCTGTGACATGTATGCCTACAACTGGAAGCTGGATGGATCAAGCTACCAGGCATAAGTTGGCCTCAAGATCAACGTTTGTCATCCAATTGGACCATTTCTGAATTTTGAAGACATGAATAATGAGTTACTGATAAATGCTATTGAGCTTATATCAGGAATCTTGGTAGTTTGTCAAACCTCTCGACGTTCTTGGTCCTTGTCTAGTCCAAGTCCTCAAATAATTTTACCATTCCCTAATGTTTACTCAATCTAGTATGCATATATTTTCTAAAAGTAGAGAACTTGTTTCCTCCCCTTAGTCCTAGTTCAGACCAACAGTAAACTATACTTGGTGAGATTTATGCAAAATAAATTGAGTAGCCAAATATCATTATATATTTTCATTAGTCATAGGGAAATCAACAAATCCTGGAACTCTTAATTTCTATCAATTGATAATGAAAATTCAATTATGATTAACATGTGTATCAATGATCAAGGAACCTCCAGAAAGTGCCGAAGACATTGCATCCTTCCATGCAGAAACATCAGCTTGTTCTAAGCATCTAAAATGATGCCAACAAACCATAAACCACATCTTCTCAAAAGATCAACTATGCACAAATCTACTAACCGGAATTTATATATGCTTTTTTTCTTCCTTTCACTTATCCTAATAAGTGATGGACTTATATAGATGGCTCAGATAGTCTCCTAAACACTTTAGGTAAGTTCTTACTTCTAACCCAAGAAGCATAGCAACCACAAACTTCATATCGTGTCTGTGCCATGTCGGACCCACGTATAGTATATAGTACGGGCACTCCAAAGTGTACTACGACAAACCAAAATAGGTGCAGAATGATGCTGTGCCTTAAATGTGTTGTGTCGAATCCATGTTTGTACACCATTGGTTTAATTGCACAGTTGACTAGAGAAATAGGTGCTGAATCTCTTCATCCTAAATCAAACCCTAATTTTTTTCTTGATTCTATTAAGGAAAAGATGGGGAACGATCAAATAAGGATAGGTTTAATTGTAGTTTAACATCAACAAAATCAACTACATGCACAATACTAAGAAAAATCCTAGATTTTTCTTGATTCTATTACGGAAAAGATGGGGAAAGTCCAACCAGAACTGAACCCTATATTTTTTTGACTGGAGATGCGCCTTCGTCGACTGGAGATGCACCGTCGACAGGAGTTGAGAGGCCGGCGATCGAGTTGAGATGCTGGCCAACGACAGGAGATGCGCCAGCGACTGGAGATCGAGCGGTCGAGTTGAGACGTCGGCCAGAGACTGGAGATGCGCCAACGACCGGAGATGTGGTGGCGAGAACGACCGAAGAGGTGGCCGACGGTTGAGACTTGGGAGGTTCTGAGCGCAGAGGGTATTGAGAGGGTGTTCGTTCAATAAAGAGTTAGGGAGTTTTCTCTATTTATTATATTTGTTTTCCCCAAAATTTTAGTTTGCCTCCCAAATAATGCCGCCAAAATTTGGCCAAAATAAAACTCATTTGGAAACATAGAAATGATGTATTTAATTGGGTTATACATAAAAATGTATTAGCACCGCCATAATTTGTTGTTAATTTTAGTATCAGAAAACATAAATAATTTAGCAACTACATTGTTGCCTAATTACCTTCTGATTTTTTGCAACGAAAAATGGCAACGGCAAAAAATTTCGTTGCCAGATTTTGTGTTTAGCAACGAAATAATTATGGGTTGTAGAAATAGTTTATTAGTAACGAAAGCTCTTGCGTTGCTGAAAATTTCGTTGCCTTATAGGATATTTCTTGTAGTGATAAGAGGATTCTAAATCCGGTTGCCGGTTGGAGATTTGCGAATAATTGATGGAATTTTTTTTATATATAGCCGTATTATAATTAGTATTATGATATTTGATATAAATATTTTTGGTAAGGTCAATTCCCTTATAATTTAAATATTAATGTCAGATACTATCATAATCATAATATTTTGTTTATTTAACTTTCTAAAATTACTTTAAGTTTCTGTTACAAGAAATTTAAAAAAATTGTGACTAATACTTTATTGTGACGAGGAATTTGGTAACTAAAAGCAACTTTTAAGTGACAAGATAAATTTTTAATCTTGTGGTTAATATTTTTATGTGACAATAATATTTTTTTGTAACTATATAAAAATATTTTAAGTGACAAGTATTTTCCTTATCACACATAAATTGTCTCCAAAATCTAAATTTTATTTCAGTGACCACATTAAGTGACGACCAATAAAAACATGGTCACTAAATGATTTAACTCTGTGACGGAAAGTAACTGTTGTCATAGAATCAAATTATGAGTGACAACAAAAATTATTTGTCACAAAATTTCTCTTTCAGTGACAAATTGTACACTTGTCACAGATTACTTGTCACGGAAACCCGAATTTCTTGTAGTGGTTGTTAGACCTAGTTTGACCATAGTTGACCTAGGTTTGACTTCTTGGTTGACCAAGGTTGACCAAGAGTTGACTTTGGCCTAGTTTGACCTAGACTCATGTAGAATGCATTGTAGTACTTATCTTTACCTTTCTGGACTTGTTGTGACTTGTGCTATTCTGATTAGGAGCCAGACACCACTCCTCAGACAGTATATTTATCTTGGACATTCAGACATCAGGTGAGTACATTCTCTGATCATTTCATATCATGTTTAGGATTATATTTCCTGCTTTATACTATCATACTTGATGCTGACATGTTGGTAACACGGATTGGTACTATATGGATCCCTTCATGAGATGTTATCTCTCTCGAGAGCATCAGAGACTTTTGTCTCGTGTGTTTCACTTACATCATATATCTCATGCTTTAATTATCATGAATCTTTGGAAATCAGCTAGTGACTCATGTACCCTCATGATCACCGAGCCTTCACGAATTAATTCATGAATCACCCTTATGGGCAACGTAGTATAATCATTAATCTTAATGTAACTTGACTGGATCCTTGTGTATTGATTAGGGATGGGAGAATATAAATGAACATGTGAATAATTCTAAGTAGTGTAATCATGAATCAATTCCGTAGTGTAATCATGAATCAGTACTTAGCCATTCATATATTTATCCAATACTCTGAATCACTAGCACTGTCTCTCTTTTACATATATCATAGATATTTACTTACAATCTCTCTCTTATATTATGCTATTCTTCAGTTTTCTGTACTTTATTCTCTAGCATGATTATATTTCCTTTTTCTGCTATGACTTGTTGAGATGTATTATACTCGCTCCTGTCCTGACTAGACCTGTTGAAAAATTACAGAGGATGAGGACGAGGCTGGCTGCCCTACATATTATGGGGCTACCTTAGATGAAAGCTGTGACTTGGACCAGCAGCCGGACCCTATAGCTATGGACGACACTCCTCTAGACTAGGATGTCTTCTTTTATATTCATTCTGGATGACTGTATATATTGATACTTAAGATTTGGGATATGTACTTATCTTAGACACTTTGACTATCTGTTTGTACTTGTGGATTTCCTTTCATTTTAGCAGAATCTATCTTTCTATCTCATCTTCTACCTTAGTTGTGATTGAGTTTACTTTCTGCTATGTCACCCCCATTCGGGGAGTATAATCTGTTCAGTATTATATTATTAGATGTTGTGACCTAGGACAGTGTTATACCGCCGATACTACGACGTAGGCTGGGTGTACCCACGTCTCGTGCCATTACTCTAGGGTGCGGGTCGTGACACGTTTTTAGTGGTGGCCCATGCAGGTCGAGATCAGAAATGTAGTGGTATTCGAACTAGAATATCACGACAGCCTGCAGTAGAATTACGAAAATTTTGAACGTACTCAATCACATTAGGAAAAACTCTTATCAGATTCTGTATATATAATTTTTGCTGCTTATTGTCTTTCTTTTTGATCTGTGTCTCCAAGATGGTTGAGACGCGATCGCATCGCCAGGGCCAGGGGACGCCGATGAGAGGTCTGCCACCTCTCATACTCAGCAGCCTGCCCCTGGTATCGCGGCCCCAGTCATGCCAGCTGGGGTAGGCGTTTCAGCTGCTTTCGGAGGAGCCCCTCCACCTATGAGGCATGAGCCGAGTCCGGTGATTCCGGATGTGCTTCAGCAGCAGCATCCACCTGCGGGGACAGTTGACGCCGTTCAGCTGTTAGCTTTCTTCCGACAGTACATGGAGGGTCAGGAGACCCAGCAGCAGAGGCGCACAGCAGAGCTCACACGAGGCATTGAGTTGGCAGTGACTGCGGTAGAGAGAGTTGTAGCTCAGCCAGCGACAGCCCCGTATCCGTACCAGCCGCGGGAGAAGGGCATCCAAGATTTCCAGAAGATGCACCCGAGAGACTTCCGAGGGACAGAAGGGATCTTATATGCCGATGAGTAGATTGAGCACATGGAGGAGATATTCAGGTTGGCTGAGATCCCGACGAGGCTCCAAATTGAGGCAGCGGCCAGCATGATGCAGGATCTGGCCCGTACATGGTACCAGACCGACCCGAGGGTTGGTACTACAGGACAGACTTGGACAGCATTCAAGAAGCTGTTCAAGGAGAAGTTCTTCCCGGATGCAACGCTGGGAGCCCTCAAGACTCAGTTCGAGGCCCTAGTCCAGGGGAGCCAGTCTGTGGAGGAGTACGCAGGAGAGTTCTGCCGCCTGAGCAGTTTATGGAGGGCTTGTCGGAGGCAACGAAGTCCCGGAGGTTTCGGAAGGGCTTGGTAAAGGAGGTCAAGTCCTACACCAAGAATGCCCGTAACGCTACATTTGAGGAGATCCTGGTAGACGCGTTAGCTGCAGAGGATGATATTGAGCTTAGGCTCAAGAGGGGGCGAGACTCCCAGGGAGGCCATAATTGCGGAGGACCGGCCAAGAGGCCGCACTTTCAGCAGCAGCACCAGCAGCACCATCAGCACCATCAGCAGCAGAGGTTCCAGCTGCAGCAGTTTCAGCAGCCGAAGCATCAGCCAGTACAGCATCAGCAGCAGAGGGTACAGCAGTAGGCATCGAGGCAGCAGGCCACCCTTGTGCTTATTGCAAGAAACCAGGGCACGAATGGAACGAGTGTAGGAAGAGACTAGGCAGGTGCCTACTCTGTGGTACAGCAGACCATCAGCTGAGGGAGTGCCTTATATTCTTGGTACGTTCAGGGCAGGAAGCAGGACCTGGGGCCAAGGCTCCAACAGGACAGCAGCAGAAGGGACCGTTGCCGACTCAGCAGCAGCGGTTCGTACAGCACCAGCAGCAGGCCATAGAAGGATAGCAGGGGCGAGCTTTCGCTAAGGAAGCTGAGGATACAGAGGCGATAGGAGAGCTGATGGCAGGTTCGGTTCTTCTCGACTCTAGACCAGCTTTTGCATTATTCAATTCTGGTGCTTCATATAGTTTTATATCTGTATCATTTGCGATTAGACATGGTATCATAGCTGAATCGTTGCCTAGGACTTACAAGATCTTGACCGAGGGTGGCATTATCCTCGTACGTGATATTTGTAAGGGACGGAGTATTGTTTTGGGAGACCTGAGTTGGAGGTGAGCCTGTTCGTAATGCCATTGCCGAACTACAATATGGTACTCGGTATGGACTGGTTGAGCAGGAACCACGCCAGCATTGATTACAGAGGGGGTAGAGTTCTCTTCAGAGTGCCAGGGGAGCCAGAGTTCGAGTACTCCAGACGTCAGGTGGAGCAGAGCAGCAGAGTTTTCTGCGGAGTCTCGATTGAGGAGCAGACGATTCCACACCCCTTGATAGCAGAGTATATGGATGTTTTTCCAGAAGAGTTATCGTGATTGCCACCAGACAAAGACATTGAGTTTTCGATAGACTTGGTTCCAAGAACGGAACCCATCTCTCAGCACGTCTATCGAGTGAACAACAGTGAGTTGGTGGAGCTGAAGAAGCAAGTGGATGAGCTGCAGGACAAGGTCTTCATCCGTTCGAGTTCGTCGCCATGGGGTACACCAGTATTATTTGTACCGAAGAAGGATGGGTCAGTACGGATGTGTATTGACTACAGGGCACTCAACAACATCACGATCAAGAACAGATACCCACTGCCGTGGATCGATCATCTCTTTGATCAGTTGAGCGGAGCTCGGGTGTTTTCCAAGATTGATCTAAGGTCAGGATATCACCAGGTGAAGGTGAAGGGAGAGGATATTCCAAAGACCGCTTTCAGGATGCGGTACGGGCAGTTTGAGTTTTTGGTTATGCCGTTTGGGCTAACCAATGCACCAGCAATGTTTATGAACCTAATGAACAAGGTGTTCCACCAATACTTGGACAAGTTCATGGTGGAGTTCATTGACGACATCTTGGTATATTCCAAGACTGAGGAGGAGCACGAAGAGCATCTGCGGATAGTGTTGGAGACTCTCAGGAGGGAGCAACTTTTAGGGAAGCTCTCCAAGTGTGTGTTCTTCTTGGACCGGGTGGACTTTTTTGGGCATGTGGTGACTGGATATGGTATCTCAGTTGACCCCAAGAAGATTATAGCAGTTGAGGCATGGGCAGCACCGACTTCAGTTGTAGAGATCAGGAGTTTCCTGTGGCTGGCAGGATATTATAGGAGATTTGTGCAGGATTTCTCCTAGGTTGCAGAGCCGTTGACTCGGTTGACCCGGAAGGATGCTGAGTATGTTTGGTCAGAGAAGTGTCAGGCAGCTTTTGATGAGTTGAAGAAGCGGCTTACGACAGCTCCGATTCTGACATTGCCTTCAGGATCAGGGGGATTTACTATTTATAGTGACGCTTTAGGGAATGGGCTGGGTTGTGTCTTACAGCAGCATGGGAAGGTGATTGCCTATGCTTCCAGGCAATTACGTCCCCATGAGAAGAACTACCCTACCTACGACCTGGAGCTGGCAGCAGTGCTATTTTCTTTGAAGTTGTGGAAGCACTATCTGTATGGGGAGAGGGTAGAGATTTTTACAGATCATAAGAGCTTAAAGTATGTGTTCACTCAGAAGGAGCTGAATATGAGGCAGCACAGATGGCTAGAGTTGATGAAGGACTTTGACATCCTACTTCAGTATCACCTAGGGAAGGCCAACGTGGTTGCCGATGCCTTGAGTAGGTATCCGACAGCCATGTGTTTGACCATGGACCATCACTTGCTTACTGATTTGGAGAGCCTTGGGATTGAGGTGATCGTACCTGGTGTTCAGATACAGTTATGGGGCCTGCAGATTCAGTCAGACTTGGTGGAGAGGATCAAGTCGGTACAGTTTGAGGACATCGCTCTGCGGTGTCTCCGAGAGTAGGTTCGTTCAGGATTGGTGGATGGTGATTTTTTTCTTGCAAAGGGTGGTGCCTTGAGGCACGGTTCCAGGTTATGTGTACCCTGCAGAGAGCTCAGGAAGCAGGTTTTACAGGAGGCCCACTGATTTCAGTACTCTGTATACCCTGGTGCCAACAAGATGTACCGAGATCTGAGGGAGCATGTTTGGTGGTCCGGGATGAAGCGGGAGATAGCTCGCTTCGTAGCTAGGTGCTTGGTCTGTCAGCAGGTCAAGACAGAGAGGCAGAGGCCCGGTGGATTATTGTAGCCGCTGCCCAATCCCGAGTGTAAGTGGAAGCATATCACTATGGATTTCGTATCTGGATTGCCGCATACACCAAGAGGGAAGGATGCGATTTAGGTCATCAATGACCGGTTGACCGAATCTGTCCACTACTTGCCGTTCAAGGTGGGTACGTCTATAGAGAGGCTTGCTGAGATGTACATACGACAGATAGTCAGGATTCACGGGGTTCCGGTCAGCATCGTCTCGGATCGGGATAGTCGCTTTACTTTCTATTTCTAGAGGAGTCTGCAGACTAGTTTGGGCACTCAGCTCAAGTTTAGTACTGCATACCACCCCCAGTCGGACGGACAGTTAGAGAGGACTATTCAGATGCTCGAGAATATGCTGCGGACGTACGTCTTGGACTTTGGAGGTTCCTAGGAGGATCATCTACATTTGGTGGAGTTTGCTTACAACAACAGTTTCTAGGCCAGTATCGAGATGTCACCTTTCGAGGCTCTGTACGGGCGTAGATGTCGTACACCCTTATCTTGGGATGATATTGGTGAGAGAGCTTTACTGGGACCAGAGATGGTTGTTGACATAGCCGAGAAGGTGAAGCTCATCAGGGACAGACTTCGCGTGGCACAGGACAGATATCGGCATTGGGCCGATAGCCACCAGAGGCCCTTGGAGTTTGAGGTACAGATTAGAGTAGGATTAGATTTAGGTTTGTTTATTATGTTTTATTAATCATATTTGTTTATCATAGTTAATTTGAGACCTTGCTTGTGTTTAGGTCGAAGACATAGTTTTTCTGCGGATATCTCCGACTCATGGTACTATACGTTTTGGTGGAGGTGGGAAGCTTAGCCCGCGCTTCATCGGCCCTTTCATTATTAGCGGGAGACTCGGCAACGTGGCTTACATACTAAACTTGCCACCTGTACTAGTGGGTGTCCACAACGTATTCCATGTATCACAGTTGAGACGGTACGTGGCTGACCCTAGCCATGTGCTTGATCATTCAGAGATTGAGGTAGGGCCTACTCTTAGTTATCCAGAGCAGCCTGTGAAGATTTTGGATCGCCGAGAGAAGGTGCTGAGAAACCAGGTGATACCCTTGGTTCGCGTCGCATGGAGGCATCATTCTCTAGGAGAGTCTACCTGGAAGCGGGAGGATGAGATGCGCGAGCGATACCCTTATCTTTTTGGACCGTGAGGTATACTTTATATCCTTCACACCAGTTGTATTTCACCTTTCAATTTCGAGGACAAAATTTTTTTAGGAGGGTAGATTTGTCACTATCACATTTCTAGTTTGAGGGTATTTTTGTCATTTTTGAATAATTTGAATTTAATATATTTTATAAGGAATTTAAAATAATTTATTGAATAGTGTGATTTCAATACTAGTTTATTTATTGCTATGTGGTTTTGGTTAGCCTAACCTAGATTGGACCTAGCCTAGATTAGCCATAGCTAGCCTAGTTAGCCACATTGAGTTTAGTTAGTAATGAATAGTGGGTTGAGTCATTTTTTAGCTAAGTTGGTGGTTTGCAACTTAACTAGGAAAGGGCCCTAGATTCTAGGCCACCCATTAGCCTAGATTTATTGCTAGCCCTTAGATGAAACCTAAAAACCCTAACCCTAGCTAAATTAGCCAGCCAAGACCCCCCCTTGCCTATATAATGTCTCCTTAGAAATTTGTGCCTCTTTTTAATAGTTATCATTATTCCTAAGAACTAGGTGAGCTTTATTTATTTTTCTTCATAGTTTAATCAATAGGGCTCCATTTTTATTGGGGTTTCTTCCAAAGTGTTTTAATCACCGTTCTCCTACTGATTGTGGAGTCATATCTCACATTTGAAGCAATTTGGAGATTTTTGGTGGCTTTGAACAACTCCTTGGAAAAGGCTTTTTGTGTTGAAGAACACCCATAGGTAAATTCCTATCCACCCATTAAAATTTGGTTTTCTTTGCATAAATACCTAGCCCTAGGTGTCCTAGTTCTGTAGGAATAGGGTTTGTCCAATTTCGTGTCATGTACGTGTCCGTATCAGACATATATCAGTGTCGTACGCAGGTGTTCGACGAAATGCCACAAAGGGCATTTCGATCGAGTTTTCGAGACGTGTTTGAATAGAAAGTCGTGTCCAGGTGTCAGCTATGCGTTTCTAAGTGACCGAGCGAGTCTCGTATCATTTTTTTGTCGCTTGGGACCCTTGGACACGGCCGCGCGCGCGTGTAAAGGAATACCCTGCTACCAGCGTGCTCGTGCTCAGCACACAGAGCACGTGGACACGCGTGGCTGGACGTGATGCAACGGGCAGTGACTGTCGTGTTATCCCCGAGGTTTCGTGTCCTAAGGATGCGTGTCGGATACGTGCGGACACGTGCACTGGACACGCGCACCAGTCGACTGACCAGATCTGTGTGTATTGGGTCTGCGTGTGTTATGGACACATTCGTGTCATATGTTTGGACACAACAGTAGATGTATGACATGAACACATGATTGTTATTAATTACCAACCTAAACCTCATTAATTAATTGCTATTTTAATGAAGAAAGGGGAAAATCCCTATTCGACTGATACTCTAATGTATTAGTAATCTTTAACCCACTGTTCACCATTCGATTTACATGTTAATGATTTAATATCATGTATTTTGTTATGATTTAATTTACTGTACATCAAATATCATGTTTAGGATGTAGGGAATCATTTTTGGGAAGAATTGTTGTATGGGTTTTTAGATGTGGGAATTTGTTGATAACGGAATAATGGGATTTGAACCTGTGAGATGTTAGAAATATTGAGACACTGTCATACACAAGTTCCTCTCTTCAAACACACACCTATACATTCCTGCCTTTAGGATTTCTCTAGACACACACACATTTTATAACTTATACACACATTGTATGTTTGACATTTACACACACATATAGTTCACATTATACACTGCCTTGTATTTCCTGTCACACCATGCTAACCTACACTCCTTGACACATATTGCTTGCCTGTACACAAGTTACTGCTACACTCCTTGACACTTACCCTCACTGTCACATTTGAACTAAGACTCTTTACACTCAAATCTGGAAATGTGTACTGTCCATTACCCACTGTTGAAGAAAACAGAACCTGAGAAATTGAATTGGATGTTAACTGATTGATGGGTTTTCAAACCTGAGATTGAATTCAATTCCTGAGAACTGCATTTGTATTTTACTGTTAGGATGATTTAATCCTGAGAATGAAATACGAACTGGAAACTTGAGAACAGGGTTTTCGAAATTTGTTGGTTGTTAACTGTTGGGTTGTAATGAACTGTCATAAGAGAATTATTACATACCTGAGATTGAATGTTAGTTAGAACATGAATTGATTTTCCTTCTTTTGCCTAACTGTCATTTCAATTGTCAATTGGTATCCTAAAATCTGAGAACTTATTACATGTCATTCTTCACTGTTTGCTTGTGTTACTGAGAACACATTCTTGAGTTTTCCTCCAAATCTGAGAACACATGAACATGTGACACACATTCACAGGGACTTGGTTCATCATCAACCATGTTCATACACATGTTTTTCCTCTGGCACACACACACATTTCATAATGTATACACACATTACTTCTCTTGACACCCACACGCTGTTTTCTATGTTTTCCCTTTCATTGTAACACATACACACAAAAGAACCTCCCTGTCACATATATCCTGAGACACACACACATGGCTACACATATATATCCACATACACATATATGTATCCTCTATATGTATATATATATATATATATATATATATATATATATATATATATATATATATATATATATATATATATATATATATATATATATTTCCTAATCTATGTGTATGTGCAATTATATATATATATATATATATATATATATATATATATATATATATATATATATATATATATATATATATAAAAATATATATATATATATATATATATATATATATATATATATATATATATATATATATATATATATATATATATGTGTGTGTGTGTGTGTGTGTGTGTGTGTGTGTGTGTGTGTGTGTGTGTGTGTGTGTGTGTGTGTGGGTAAATAGTTATAATAGCCTATGTGAATATGTGTGATGGTAGGGTGGCATTTATGGGAACTTCAATGTTTAATGTAAAGCCATGTAGGATTTACATATTATATATGTGTGATAGCTAGAGTACTAGGCATATCCTATTGTATATGTAGATATATATATATATATATATATATATATATATATATATATATATATATATATATATTTTTTTTTCACATATATGAGTATATATATATATATATATATATATATATATATATATATATATATATATATATATATATATATATATATATATATACTCATATATGTGAATATATTGAGGATACATATCCTATTATATCATATCCTATTATATATATATTCACATATATGAGTATATATGAGTATATATATATATATATATATATATATATAAATATATATATATATATTTTTTTATATATATATATATATATATATATATATATATATATATATATATATATATATATATATATATGGTTTGGCCTACAGGTTATGTTGCATTAGCTCATGACCTACATGGTTATAACTCTAAATAGGTGTATGGCCTATGATGTGTCTGTTGCCTAGTGAGAGATTAATTAGACTTGTTAGACCTAGTTTGACCATAGTTGACCTAGGTTTGACTTCTTGGTTGACCAGGGTTGACCAAGACTTGACTTTGGCCTAGTTTGACCTAGACTCGTGTAGAATGCATTGTAGTGCTTATCTTTAACAATCTGGACTTGTTGTGACTTGTGCTGTTCTGATTAGGAGCTAGACACCACTCCTCGGACAGTATATTTATCCTGGACATTCAGACATCAGGCGAGTACATTCTCTGATCATTTCATATCATGTTTAGGATTATATTTCCTGCTTTAGACTATCTTACTTGATGCTGACACGTTGGTAGCACGGATTGGTACTATATGGATCCCTTCATGATATGTTATCCCTCTCGGGAGCATCAGATACTTTTGTCTCGTGTGTTTCACTTATATCACGTATCTCATACTTCTATTATCATAAATCTTCGGGAATCAGCTAGTGACTCATGTACCCTCATGATCACCGAGCCTTCACGAATCAATTCATGAATCACCCTTATGGGCAACGTAGTATAATCATGAACCTTAACGTAATTTGACTGGATCCTTGTGTATTGATTGTGGATGGGGGAGTATAAATGAACATGTGAATAATTCCAAGTAGTGTAATCATGAATCATTTTCGTAGTGTAATCGTGAATCAGTCCTTAGCCATTCACATGTTTATCCAGTACTCTGAATCACTAGCATTGTCTCTCTTTTACATATATCATAGATATTTACTTACAGTCTCTCTCTTACATTATGCTATCCTTCTGTTTCCTATACTTTATTTCTAGTATGATTATATTTCCTTTTCCTGCTATGACTTGTTGAGATGTATTGTGCTCGCTACTGTCCTGACTGGACCTGTTGAAATATTACAGAGGATGAGGACGAGGCTGCCTGTCCTACATAATATGGGGCTACCTTAGATGACAGCTGTGACTTGGACCAGCAGCCGGACCCTATAGCTGTGGACGACACTCCTCTAGACTAGGATGTCTTCTTTTATATTCATTCTGGATGACTGTATATATTGATACTTTAGATTTGGGATAAGTACTTATCTTAGAAACTTAGACTCTCTGTTTGTACTTGTGGATTTCCTTTCATTTCAGCAGTATATATCTTTCTATTTCATTTTCTGTCTTAGTTGTGATTGAGTTTACTTTCTGCTATGTCACGCCCATTCGGCGAGTATAAACTGTTCAGTATTATATTTTTAGATGTTCTGACATAGGACAACGTTCTACCGCCGACAATGCGACATAGGCTAGACATACCCATGTCTCGTGTCTTTACTCTAGGGTGCGGGTCGTAACAACGAGGCGTTATGCGGCTCAAATCAGGAGAGCATTATACGGCTCAATTCAGAGGAGCTTATGCGGTTGGGTTTTCGCACAGCCTTATGCGGATGAATCCAGGGAGGGCCCATGCGGTTTGAATCAAAAGAGTCTATGCGGCTCTGATCGACAGGTCATTATACGGTTCAGTTTACATAGTGTTCATGTGGCCCACTAAGACAACTCCCATGCGGCTCGGACATGGGGTATACCTCCATGCGGCTCGGTTATGGGACATGTATGCGGCCCATACAATTTGAACAGTTTACACTAAAGGCTTGTGCATAAAGCATGCAATAGAGCCGACTTTGTTAGGGTTCCGAAGCATATGACTTTCCCAAATCCTTACCCTTAATGGCAGGATGAACGTCGGAATGAGCTTTGGGTGCCGCAGCCGACGTCGAGGCCACGCCCTTACCCTTCGCCGCAGCCTTCGCCGCAACCTTGGAGGACTTGGGAGCCATTGCTGATGATCAGAGAAGGAAGACGAAGACAAGAAAGCTAGGGCAAGAGCAAAAAGTAAAGAAGTCTTTTTTCCAAACACGCTGCTACTTATAGACGGAGCCCATAGATCGACGCATCGATCCATGTGCAGTATAACCGACTCTTCGGTTATCAAGGCGATCCGACTATTCAAGGCTAAACTCTTGGGATCCTGTACCAAAAAGCGGCTTTAAAATCTAACAGCAAATCAAAGGCAATCAATGCAATAATTTGCACATATGGCATGAAGACGTGGCAAGGAGCCTATGCGGCCAGACAGCCTATGCGACCAGACAGCCCATGCGGCTGGAAAGCCCATGTGGCTCAGATGGCCATGCGGCTGAGGAGGCCATGCGGCTGAGACCTCCATGCGGCCGTAATATCCTATGCGACCCGACGAATTTTTACATGGCCATGCTTCTTATTCAAAGTATTTCAATTTTGCAAATTGAAAACTTTGAAGGGGGCCTTGTAGAAGCATCGAAAAGAATAAAAGAAGGGTCTATGCGGCTCCAACAGAAGGATCCCATACGGCTCAAGATCCCCATACGGCATAGAAGTCCATGCGGCTCAGGAATCCATGCGGCTCAAGGGTCGATGCGGCTCGGATAGTTCCATGCGGCCCAAAAAGAAGCCATATGGCCTTCAAACAGTTCTTCTCTACATTTGGCTGCATTTAATGCCCCGACGGCTGCTCTGACAAATGACAGCTCTAACATAAAGACGTAATAGTGACTGACACGATGCCGTATTCTTAGGAAAGAGGAGAAAATCTTCTTACAGATGGCAAAATCCCATAAGTCTCGAGGCCACTCCATTCTGCTGCTGCATTTATGCGGCCGCCCACTTCAAGCGGCGGCATTCATCATGCGGCTGTCCATCTGCATGCGGCTGCCTATCCCCATGCGACTGTCCATCCCCATGCGGCTGCCTATCCCCATACGGCTGCCCATCCCCAGGCGGATGCCTATCCCCACGCGGCTGCCCATCCTCATGCGGCTGCCCATCCTTATGCGGCTGCATGCTTCGTGCGGCTGAGAAGACCACCTATATGCGGCTTTGCCAGGACAGTCCAGTTGAGACACGTGGAACTCTTCGCGACAATTGAGACACGTGGCAGCCTTATCTTCCCTGGAATCATGGGTGCTAACAAATCCTAACAAAATTAGATTTGTTACGATCTTCATAATTGCCCAGATCAAATCAAATCAAATCAAGCAAATGGGACACGTGGCAGGCTATCAAAAATCATGAATATTCATGGCAATCAACATTTATTGCCCACAGAGATTTGATGCAATCACATTAATTGCTCAAATTTATTATATTCAAGATGAACGGTCCAGATTGATAACTCTTAAGCCGCCTACTTTTCCAAATAGGTAATCATTGCAAACCCTAATGATCACCCCCACTCCTATAAATAGCAAGGTGCTATTCCCTTGCAAATGGACGGAGAAATAGACAGAGATAGACAAGAAGAGAGACAGACGCATACAGAGAGAGATACGCAGAGGAGCACATACAGAAAAAAAAAGGAGAGGATTTCTTCGTCAGAGCCAAGGCTACGTCCGATCGTCCAAGGAGTAAGGCAGAGCGGCCGTCGCTTTCCTGAGCCTCTATCGTCACCTCCAGAACCAAAAATAAACAATTGTACTTAGATTACTGTACCTAGGTTTTCGTCCCTATACTTTCTTTGTACGAGAGAGTTTGTACTGTGAAGTAAAAGTCCAGTCCTCAGATATAATTGTTCTGTTCTTTTATAATCAATGGCAAACATGAGTATCCTGATAAAAATAAGGAAAAGAGTCAGATTGACTCCCAAATATGTCGTCGGTGGTTTTTACCCTCTTGGCGGTCGACACTTGGTCCTGCACCTCCTCTTGGGTTCGAGGACTCCGGGGAGAAACCCTACCTGAAGTGCCGAGCTTGAAAAGGTAACTGAGCCAGGCCTTCGTATGCGGAAGGTTCCCTTTCGAGCTATCGTTTTTCTTCTTCGACATCTACTAGCATGTGTTGTGGTGACACAACAATTCCCGATAGACGGTAACAAAGCCAGGAACCTCTGCTCCAACTCCTCAAACTCTTCGTTCGTGGTGGTATACACTTCGAAGACTTCATTTCTCCAGGGTAGCCTGGAGACTTCACGCATCTCGTGGAGAGTGAGTCCCATCTCCCCTCCAGATGTAAAGGTCCCCGTCCAACGGTTGTACATTTCAAGAAGAGCAATGAAGAGCTTCTTGTTTATGGGCAAACCATAACAGGTGTCCCGAATGGCATGATACAAGCCAAACTCGCGTAGGATATTCTCGTATGTCCACAAAATCTACATGGTCAAGTTGGTCCACGAAGGGATGGGGTTTATCCAATTCAGTAGCGCTAATCGACCAATGGGGATGACCCCTTCTGAGCAAACAGG
Organism: Iris pallida; assembly: GCA_029216955.1. Classification (NCBI taxonomy): domain Eukaryota; kingdom Viridiplantae; phylum Streptophyta; class Magnoliopsida; order Asparagales; family Iridaceae; genus Iris; species Iris pallida. Next base: position 31,099 of record JANAVB010003425.1, read on the forward strand.
TTCATGAAAGTGTCAGCTTGATAGAACCAGAAGTTGGGAACCTGCACATTTAAGAAGCTACCCGGGGCCAACCCTATCACGTAGCTGTAGAAGCATGGAAAAGAATAGAAAAATCCAAGTGACTAAAAACAGAGGGAGCATCATGCGGCTCAAAAGTCCATTAGAGCCTTATTCGGCTCAAAAGACCCTTAGAGTTTTATGCGGCTCGAAGGACCCTGATAGCTCCATACGGCTCGAGAAAAGCCACGTGGCCATATGCGGTTGAAAATATGACTCTAGAGCTGGCCATCATTTCTCTGAGCAGCTGGCTCATTAAATGCTCTGACACACTGCGACAGTTCTGACACAAAGAATTGACAGCTCTGACATAAAGGTAAAATGATGACCCTGACATAGTGACGTGCTCCTAGAGAGACGAGAAAAATCTTTACAGTTGGTACGATCCACCAATTCTAAAGCTCTTTATGTGGATCATTTAAAGGAGCTCATGCGGCTTTGATTTGATGGAGCTTTATGCGGCTCAGTTTTAACGGAGTTTATGCAGCTCTGTTCTAATGGGTTCTCATGTGGCTCTGTCCCAATAGGACTTCATTCGGCCCAGTTTACAAGGGGCTTATGCGGTTTTGTTCAATGGAACTTCATGCGGTCCAGTTTACAAAGAAGCTTATGTGGTTTTGTTCGATAGGACTTCATGCGGCTCAGTTCATCAGAAGCTCATGCGGTTCTGTTCAGTGGAACTTCATGCGGTCTAGTTTACAGGAGGCTTATGCGGTCATGTTCAATGGGACTTCATGCAGACAAGTTCACCAGGAGCTCATGCAGCTTAGTCATACGGCTCGTCACAAACATGGCAATTGGGACACGTGGCAGGAGTTGATCAAATCACAACAATTCAGATTTATTGCAATCAACGTAACAATCCAGATTTATTACAATCATAACAATGCAGATTTTTTCCAATCAGCATAAACAGCCCGGATCAATTTCCAACAAACAATGCAGATTTGTTCCAATCAATATAAATAGACCAGATTGATTTCCAATAAACAAGATCAAGGTTAATCTTAACCAATCCCTAACTGCCCACTTTTCAAGGAGCAATTACTGTACACCCTACTTATCACAAAGTTCTATTAATAGCAATGTGCTATTCCCTTGCAAAACCCTAAACGGATAGCGGCGGAGACGCAGAGTGATACGCACAGAGCCCGAACAGAGAGACTAGCAACTCCCGTACACACAAATAGCATTTCTTCGCCAGAGCAGAAGCTACGTGCGATCATCAAAGGAGTAAGACAGAGTTGATATCACTTTCCCGAGCCTCTACCGTCACCCCCAAGAAAAACTAAACAATTGTACCTAGATTGTTTTTCTTAGGTTTTATTCCTAGGCTCTCTTTGTACGAGCGAGTTTGTATTGTGAAGTAAAAGTCCAGTCCTCCCACAAAAATGTTCTATTTTTTATAATCAATGGCAAACACAACGGCGACTCTGCTGGGGACTAACTTCTCCACTGTTGAGAAGTTGGTGACACAATCGGATGCAGCCAAGCTTGGCTCCACGTAACAGATGCTGGTCGTTCGCTTCGACCAGCAGGCGTTTGAAGAAATGTTCTCCGACGGGAGCGCTGGCCCAGTCAAGAAGCGTGCTCACACGAAGAACGCCCGTAAGGAGTGGAGGCCCAAGACTTTCGCTCATCCACAAGCTCTGGAAGAGGCGTTCTCTACTGCCCAAGACGGCGGAGAAGAACCCCATGTGGCCCCACTTTAGGCCACAGAGTCCCATGCTGTTCTCATGTCCGGCAGAGGAAAGCACTACGATGCTGGACTTGAGGAAACAACTGGGACTCTGTGCGGTCCAGAAAGAAGTCGCATAAGGGTGCCAGCCGCATGAAGAAGGCTCCTGCGGCCAACAATTCCAGCCGCATGAATGCTGATACGACCACAAAATCCTGCCACATGAATGCTGATGTGGCCACAAAATCCAGCCGCATGAATTCTTATGCGGCCACAAAAGCCAGCCGCATGAATTCTTATGCGGCCATAAATGCTAGCCGCATGAATGCTGATGCAAACGCCAGCCGCATGAATGCTCAAATGGCTACCAATCTCCGCCGCATACCATCTACTCTATGCGGCTCGGGTTCTGTCTTCGACCACCTCTCATGCGGTCCTGATCTCGGAAGCTCTAATGAGAATGTGCCAGAATCTGTGCAACACAATTTGGATTCCTCCTACTATACGTCCTTGGGTGCTAGAGGGAAGAAGTCTAGGGCAGCACGGGCTCGTCGAGCTCAGTCAGCTATCCCAACCTCTGACCATAAGAGAGTTCTGCTTACTGTTAGGCGGGCCTCTGATAGAAAGTTGTACAGAACCGACCGTGTACAGCCGCCGGCGGCAAACGGACAGAGTGGTTCCCAAAAGTCTCTCAATGAGGAAGCAAATAAGGTGCCAACACACTCGTGTGCTCGGGACTCCCGGACCCAGAAAATAAGTGACTTGCGTGATGTGATTCTTCACAAACGCAAGGAAAGAGATAAGAGCTTTGTGTGCAGAGAGTCCTTTTATGGACATCGCTGCACTCAAGTCATCATTAACTGCTGTTGCAGCAAGGCGACAGTACAAGAAGACCGGCAGTCCGTCTTCTAACGACTGCAATAGCCAAGACCGGTCCTGCAACAAATCTCAGGAGACGAAGTGCTTTATGTCGCCTCCTACAATTCTGCTCGGAAGATCCCTATCGGCAAGGCGGGAAAGAAGACAAATGTTTCCAGCCCGACGATCTATACTAGCGCGGCTAGGAAACTCACCTCCAAACGGCTGTCCACAACCACCACTGGAGGAGTTTTTCAAGGCACCCGCTCCAAGACGAAATCTTCAACACTTGGAGATTTGTAATCTACATCTCTGGGGGTAGCCGAAGCTGGGGGTAGCACCCCTCCGAACATCTACAACAATTCGGTGTTCGAAGAGGATGCACCAGGAGAAGCAATTCCCCCCACAGAGGCAGTGGATCCGGACGTCCCTGAAGACGTCCACGGGCCCCAAGACGAGACAGCCTCCTATGCAGGGGGTAACACTTCCTCTGAGTCCAAACCAGAGGCGAACATTCCTACATACCCCGATGATTTCTCGGTACAAGGGTATGATTCAGAGGGCACGTCCTCCACAGTTCCTTCCATCTTTCCTCTTGTAAGGATGGTGTTCATGACGAACAACGACCAAGACGGTCCCAGTGATCGCCAACGTATCGACACTCTGGAGGCTATACTTCACACTTTGGTCAAGTTCGTGGACGAGATCAAAGCAGCCCTACCGGTACTGCAAGGAAGGACGCCTGGCCAAATAAGCTTGGGTCCCGCGGTCAATGCGGACTCAAACTCAACTGCACCAAACCCGGGCAACAATCCTCCTACAATGTCGGCTCCCACCACTGCAGACAAGGCCATAGAGGCGAGAAGAGAGGTCCAAGAGCTCTGGGCCATGTTTAACGCCCGGAAAACCTTCCAAGACCTCAGGATACGACAACCGTATCCTGCTGCATGGAGAGATATCCCCATCCCACCAAGATATAAGTCATTTAACATGAATCCATATGATGGAAAGACATCTGCGAGCTGGTACGTCACCTACTTTGAAGTCAAGATCGACCATCTGCCTCATGATGACACTATCCTCACGCTATTGTTCATCGGGGCATTAGAGGGTGTAGCATTTGATTGGTACCGCAATCTGCCGGAAAATTGCATCCATTCCTTTGTCGGCTTCAAAAATATGTTCCTTGAAAGATTCTACGAGGCAGGACAAGATGTGACAATGTCCACCCTCATGGACGTTGTCCAAGGTGAGAAGGAGCTGACAAAGAACTACATTGAGTGATTTTGCCAAACCGCGATGAAATTGCCCTCTGGCAATCCCGATTCCTCCTTGATTGAAATATGCCCAAAGAGGCTGCTTCCCACAATCAGCCTTTGGATGGACAAAAGTTAGTTCAATGATTGGAAGACTTTCATCTTCAGCGCCACTAACGCAGAAGACAAGTTGATAAAAGCTCGCCAACTGGGGTTGCACATCTCGGAAGGAGAGGACAAGGGCAAATGCCCTAATGCCAACAACAACAACGGTGGTAATTCCTCTAACAACTGAGATAAAAAAGGCAAACAAGCTATGGTGGCCGACACAGCCCGAACCAAAGACGGCAGAGAAGCAGTGGCCGCAGATGACTTACTCCTTCGAAGACAGCCACGTCAAGCCCATCCTTGACATGCTCATAAAAGGAGATAGGATTCAGCTCCCTCCACCGAGACGTGAGCCTCAGCCCACAAAGATGGAAAGCCTAAAGTACGGCCACTACTACCGCTACGTCCATCATGCTACTCAAGACTGCTTCCAATTGAAGTAGTACATCCAGAACCTGATCGACTCTAAGGCTCCGGCCATTGAATTTGAAGAGGTAACTATGGTGGTCAACATAGTGACTGTCCAATTCGGCAGCTTCCCTCCGACAAAGACTCAAGATGGAGTAGTACCCGTTCACCGGGTAAAAAATGGAGGTCGCTAATCTTCCACATCCACGAGACCAGGCTGCTGGTCTAGTACCCCTCACCACATCATGAGGGGAGGTCATGTGGGTCCACCAGGACTTAGTATCTGAAGTAACCTAGCCACCAATACCCTCTACTGGCATAAAGAAGGGTGGGAAAGTCAAGTCCTGTCGCACAATCTCGGCTGACATCGAAGAAGCGACTGCTATCGTTATCCGATCCGGTACACAAAATCAACCCCTACCGGGTAACTCGACTAAAGATCAACAGCCGTCGGCTGCTCATGCTCAAGGACCTTCTCAGCCTCCGACGACCGACAAGCCTAGGCCGAAGGAGACTCGCTTTGACAAGCCGTTCCGAAAAGAGACACCTCACGGGCTGGAGAGGCCCTATAACTTTGACATCTTGGCACAATTGTCCAATACACCGGCCAAGTTGTCATTATACGAGCTCTTGAGGCTCTCCAAGGATGTTTGCGTCGCCCTGAGTGACGCACTTCAAAATGCTGATGCTTATCTGGCTCAAGTCAAGCTCACATGAGAGAGCTCGCCAGGAGATGCCCAAGACAGTGCTTGTACCGGTTCAATGCCCAATATTATCTTCACCACACAAAACATGCTTATCAAGACCAACTTGTACGATCGCCCTCTGTATTACACTGGATAAATCGACGACGTCAAGGTGGATCGGATGCACATTGATCCCGGTTCTTCGATAAGCATCATTCCGAAGAGCTTACTCCACTATCTGTGCATCCCTATGCATCGACTGACTCCTACAAGCACCGCCATCAGTGGTTTCAATTCCAGAAGAAGCTATCCCATCGAAAAGATTCATCTGAAGTGCCAAATCGGTGACCTTCAGTCAGAAGTAACCTGCTATGTCATCGATGCAGACACCTCCTACAATATTCTCCTAGGGCATCCGTGGATACACGATTAGCTATGTCATCGATGCAGACACCTCCTACAATATTCTCCTAGGGCATCCGTGGATACACGATTACATGATCGTGCCCTCCATATTACACTAGTGCTTCAAGTACGTTAACAAACACAACTTCGTCAGAACAGAATTTCTTGACATTGATCCCTTCAAAGGGGTCGAATCTTACTATTCAGATTCCTGCTTGTAAGAGAATTCGAAGAGGCACCTGATCAAGAAGGATGCTCAAGAGCAGACAGAGGCCATTGTGGGGCCGGAAGAACCCTTGAGAATCTATTCTCCAACCTTGCAAACCAGAAAAGAAGGCACCTCTCACAGCCATACTGCGTAGAGAAACAACGAGTCTCCCGGTGCTCACTGCACAAAAGGAGCTAATGATAATCCAACTGCCAAGGTCTGGCCAAGCGCCAAGATCCACTACAGAGCCACTGACGATCAGGCTACCAAGAGCTGGCCAGCAACAAACAGAGGAGCTCAATCCCTCCGTCAAGCTAATGATGATTCGTCTTCCCAGAATGAGTCGACAGACGAGCACTAAGTCGGGGAATGTTAGCGAGCCAACAACTCCCCGCCCAGCACCGAACACCAAACTGGGGGTCGCTAGTGCACCAACAACTCCATGTTCTGCTACACCAGTGCGGCCCCTGATGATTAAGCTGCCCTGGTCGTCCCTCCAGTCTTCATTGACACAGGGGACGGCTGAAGAAGAGTTAGAGATGGCCAAGTATGTGGCTGCTTACACTGATATTCAATCCGCAGATGATGTAATTCCACCGGAATAGATACCTTACTTCATCAATAAAGGGTTATCTTTGAACTACCTCAAGCTTAATAAGCTTTGTACAATGTATGCTATGGAACACGGCATAGGCACCCACCTACACACATATGTGACAAATGTCTACACCGCAAACCAACTTACTCCCGTGGAAGATGCTTGTTTCATAGTCGAAGGAGAGGATCATCCAATCATCCTCGGCCGGAAGAATGATCCACAGCCCTTCAGGATAGAAGAAGTTGATATCGAACCCGACACTGGAAGACTGCCCCTTTATCTGAATAGCTCCTGATCCAAATACCTCATAAAAAATAGGGGTATGATCTGGAGACTACGCCAGGCTTAAACTACAGTACTGGTCGACGGTTACCTTTGCAGTTGCCAGTCCCAGCTAGGAAACCACAAGATTATTACAACAAGACCAGATGTGGGCTAGGTTATGTTACATCTGCAACAACTTCTGAAAGCTCATATAAGGAATGTGACTGGCATTCACATTCAACCGGATCACCAACTTCTGATTCGAATGTCAGCATTGGGGACGTATTCAGGCAAGCTCTATCTGTCAATATGTTATTTGCTGATGCCTACGAAGAAGACGAAGATGTACCCAAACTTCTTGAGTTGGAACCTTGGGTCCAGCAACTAGACGCACAATAGGAGAAATGCTTCGAACTTCGTGAACCTCCCACTGAAGATGAGGTTATGCAAGTTGACCTCGGTGATGAGTCCTCTCAAAAGCAAATATTCGTTAGCAAAAGCCTGACAGGCAAAAAGCGGGAGGCGCTTTTACAACTCGTCAGAGAGTAAATTGACATGTTCGCTTGAAGCTATGAAGACATGCCATGACTAAACTCCGAGCTTGTACTTCATAACCTCAACATTCAACCAGACGCAAAGTCGGTTAAGCAACAGCAACGACGGTTCCGTCCGGACATCATAAATTCTAATGAAGCTGAGGTTAATAAAATGATAGCCAGCGGCTTCATCCGGAATGAGCAACATCCAGACTGGATTGCCAACATAGTACCCATCCTCAAAAAGAATGAAAATATTCAAATTTGTATCGACTTCCGAAATCTAAATGAAGCATGTCCTAAAGATGAGTTTTCTCTTCCCATCACGGACATCATGATTGACAACACATGTGGCTTTGAGTGCATGTTATTCATGGATGGCTTCCCAGGATACAACCAAATCAAGATGTTTCTTGATGACGAGAAGCATACATCATTCCGAACACCGATTAGCGTGTAATGTTACACCGTCATGCCTTTCGGCATAAAGAATGTCGACGCCACATACCAACGAGCTATGAGCGTCATCTTTAGGGATCACCTGCGTAAGACCGTGGAGTGTTACGTCAATGACATAGCTATCAAAAGCCGCTCTAAGGGAGACCATCTGCAGGATCTGAGGACGGTATTCGACCTGATACGAGCGCACAACTTGAAGATGGATCCTCCCAAATCTTTCTTGGACGTATCTAGTGGAAAATTCTTAGGTTTTATCATTACTGCCATGGGAATCCACATAGACCCTGAGAAGACGAAGGAAATCATGGAGATAGGTCCCCCAAAAAATCTTCGTGAACTCCGAGGCCTTCAAGGGAGGCTAGCTTATATTAGGAGGTTCATCTCTAACCTCTCCGGGCTATGTCATGAAGAAGGGCATCTCATTCGTATGGGATGAAGAGTGCCAACGTGCGTTCGACAACATCAATAAATATCTGTCAAACCCTCCAGTTCTGGTGGCCCCGGTTGCTAGAAAGCCATTCTTTCTTTACGTACGAGCGATGGAGCATTCCCTAGTTGCTCTACTACCACAAAACAATGACGCAGGGCATGAACAAGCTATCTATTACCTCAGCCGAATGATGATTGGGCCTGAGCATAGATACACCGCCGTGGAGAAGGAATGTCTTGCTCTAGTGTTTGTTATCCAGAAGATGCGACACTATGTTACAGGACAAACCATCCATGTCATATTTCGAGTTAACCCCCTCAGGGTTCTCATGACCAAGCCGGGTGCACTCAGCTATCGCCTCGCTACCTGGGCGATATTATTGTCTCCCTAACACATGATCTTTGTCCCGCAAAAGGCCATTAAAGGTCAGGCTCTGGCAGACTTTTTAGCAGCCCATCCAAGTTCGGAGTCAACCAGAATATATGAAGAGATTCCAGACGAGGTTGCCAATTCAAATATGGCTTCTGATGATTTCGTCTGGCAAATATTCTTCGACGGTGCTTCAAGAATCGGGCCCAAGGGCAACATTATCATTGGGGTCGGAGTGGTACTGATTTTTCCTTTCGGCTTGGTCATCAACCGGGCGTATTCCCTTACAGAACCTTGATCAAACAACGTGGCAGAGTACAACGCTCTGGTTATCAGACTCCACTTAGAAAAGAACTGGGGGTAGAGCACCTCGAAGCATATGACGATTCACAGCTAATCATTAACCAGATTCGGGGTTCATACAAAGTTAGTCATAAAAACATAATCACCTATCACCAAATAGCGATTGACATCATCTCGTCCTTGGAAGGGTTCTTCATAGAACACGTTCCCAGGCTCCAGAACATTGAAGTCGATGCCCTAGCAGGCCTTACCGCTTTCTTAGTGGTTCCAATCATGCTCACCACTTGGTTGACGTAATAGGCCGTGAATTGGTCTCTCCCAAAAACAATATTCAATATGTTGAGAGTTACTCCGCTCTGACAACGACGAAACACAAGACTGGAGACAGCTATTTATTGACTTTGTAGTCTACAACATCTTGCCGGAGAATCCAAAAGAAGCTACTTCCATCAGAAGGCATTCCATTAGATTCTTTTATGATATGGAGACAAAAATGCTGTATCGACAATATTACGATGGATTACTGCTTCGATGTCTGTCAAATACAGAAGCCAAAGAAGCCATACGTGAAGCTCACGATGGCGTATGTGGAGCCCATCAGCCTGGCCCGAAATTACAAGACCGCCTTCGCCGAATGGGCTACTACTGGCCTACGATGGTAGTGGATGCGATAGACTATGCAAGAAAGTGCAAAGCCTGTCAATTCCACACAAATTTTACCCATCAACCTTCCGAGTTCTTACATCCAACGGTGGCATCCTGGATGTTCGAAGCATGGGAAATGGACATCATCTGTCCGATCACTCCGTCTTCGTTCCGAGGACACCGCTTCATACGGGCAATTAAAGATTACTTCTCCAAGTGGGCGGAAGCTGTTCCGCTTATAGAAGTAACGACATCCAATGTGATCAGCTTCCTCAAGCATCACGTCATCTATCGCTTCGGACTGCCTCGAAGGATCATCCACGACAATGGTCTGCAGTTCGCAAGCCATACCTTCTACCGGTTTTACAACAAACATCGGATCCAGAATGTTGCCTCAACACCATACAATTTGGCGGCAAATGGTTTGGCGAAAGCATTCAACAAAACTATAATCAAGCTGCTCAAGAAGTTCGTGTCTTCTAACAGATGTGACTGGAATAAAAAGCTTGGCAAATGCTTATGGGCGTACCGTACTACAGTTCGAACGGCTACCGGGAACACACCATTCTCTCTGGTGTATGGGAGTGAGGCAGTTCTCCCACTGGAGACTCAAATCTCCTCACTCCGCGTCACCCTCACCTGTCGACTGACGACAGATGATAATTACCGTCGTCGGTGATAAGAGTTGGAGGCCTTAGATGAGAAGCGCCTATTTTCTCAATAATGAATCTAGCTGTATCAAGCATGCATCTCAGGAGCCTTCAACAAGAAAGTTAAACTCAAAATATTCCAAGTGGGCGATCTCGTTCTGGCAGTTCGGAGGCTGATGGTTATGACTTACAAAACCGCCGGCAAATTCCAACCAAAATGGGAAGGCCTATTTGTCATCGAGGCTGTATTCTCTAATGGTGCTTACCGCCTCGTAAAACAAAATGGAGACTTACTCATATTGCCCGTCAACGGCAAGTTCCTGAAGAAGTATTATGTCTAAACGACATCCTCCAAATCTACCAGACTATTAAGTTATGTGCCCTTAGGTACCGCTGAACTTACACTCTGGTCACTCCAAATGAATCCATATCGCATCTTCTGGGTAGTAAGTCATGTATGATCATACCTCTGAGCTTCCTTCCTAAAAAGAACACCTTTCTCATGATCTAATACCCGTACTTTCAGTACATAAAAAGGATAACAGATCCACAAAGTTCTCGAAACAACCACGTCGATGTCACCTCTGAGTTGTTTTGCTTTAGCCAAAAAAAACAAATCACCCCCTCACGTAGAACTTCCACGTCCATATTACCTCTGAGTTGTTTTATGTACCATTCATGGTGTCCACTCCTACCACGTCCTCATTACCTCTGAGTAGGAAGGCTCCATTGAAGAAACCCTCATATTTACCACGTCCTCATTACCTCTGAGTAAGTATGTTGGTTTTCTCTCGACTTATTATCCGTACCTAAGACCGGAGTACGCCAAAGATAATAGGCCCACAAATGTCCTCTGTTGACCATAAATGCTGTACTACGTCCCCTAGTACATGCGCCTCTTTTCTCATTATCATATGCCTCTGGAACCCAGCTGTTCCATGGCATTCTTTCGCCTGATGCCAAGAACTTCCATATCCACCTTATCACGGAGTTGTTCTATGTATCCCTATCAAACTTATTATCCGTACCTAAAATCAAGGTATGCCAAGGGTAACAGAAAAAGCCCCCACTGGGGCAAATACATAAATGCAATATAAGCACGACATATAAAGGATTATGCAAGCAAATTCATTTATTCAAATCAAATGAAAAGTACTACATTCTTTGGGACCACGTTCCTGCCAAAAATGATGAAGAAACAAAAAGAGAGAAAGAAAAGAAAAAGTCGACCATGGTTCGGCGATACATAACTCTCTAAGATGGTCCCTCAGTACGGTCGTCGATCGCTCAAATCGTCGCTTGGCTCGGTGCTCGACCTCTTCAGTCAACCGCTCTGCATCCTCTAGATGTGCGTGAGCCTGCCAGCCATCTTCAAGCTTCTTTAGAGCATGCTCCAAGTCAGCAGAAGCACGGGTGACTTTGTCGGCCTCCTGAACAATTAGCTCCTTACCTGTGCGGGAGGCTTCGAGCTAAGATTCTAAGAAGGCCAATTTCCTCTGGAGTTCGAGGATCTGCTCCTTCGTATCGATTATCCCGCGAGAGGCTGCCGCTTCCCGAGCAATGCAATCCTCTCCCCGGCGGCTCAGCTGATCATACTATAAAGACAAATCGTGGAGGTTCTTCATTATAGTAGGCTTGGATGCATCTCGTGCGGCCTTTACCTTCTCCATAACAGTTATGAGGAAGGCACGCTCCTGATCTACCGTCGAAGACAGGTCAACTTGCCGCAATACTTAGTACTGGGCCACAAGCTGATCCGCCTCTAGCAATTTGGGCAGCTCAACCATCCCTGCCCCACAGGGAAGGGTTCAAGGATTTCAATGTGGCCCCAGGCGCATTGACGGGCCAAGGCAAAAGAGGTCCCCCCCTCCACCACAGTCTCATCTCCTCGTCTCAGTTGACGATAAAAACTGTCTACTACATCCTTTGACGATTCATCCAGAACTTCCGAAGAAGTCGGCGTCAAAGAAATTGTAGCTGACAATGTCGAAGAAGATGCACTGGAACTTGCTACCCCTGCCACAAGGGAAACAAGCTCCGAGCGAAAGGACGCTTGAATAGCAGCTAATTCCTCCTCACACCCCAAAGGATTTGGAGACTCGACAAGGTAGAAAGGTTGACCTTTGGAGCCACATGAACAGAGGAAGGTGTAGGGACCATTTCTTTCTGCTCGGCCGTCCTGTCACTTGCTCTCCTGAACTCGATCTAGCAGGAGGCACCTCAATGTAAGCGGAAGGGGAAGGAGGCGCACTCTCTTCCGCTAGATCCCCTCTGGCCAACTCTCTCCTGATAATATCCATCGTTGGTAGTGGAGGAGGAGGACCTGTATGTCCAAAGCGACCATCAATTAGCTTAACACGAAGGATGTGATGATAGAGAAGATAAACCTCCTCACTAGACAAGACTTGGCTTATCTTACCAGGGGGAAGTTGCTAAAGCTGAGGTTCGCTCGTAGCCGCCGTAGCCTCTTCACCAACGACATCCGAGCTGAATTTCGTTGGTTCCTCTGCCCTAGCCGCCCCGGAAGGAGATACAACTGGATCAGCGTCACCCAGCTGAAGTTCAGCAGCCTTGGGAATAGGTTCAGCAGAGCCCACGTCGTCGGGAGGAACCTTAGCCGTCAACCCCGACAGAAACGATCTCGGCACACATGTCATTATTCAAAGTAGTTAGAGTCGGATCGACCGCAGAGGCAGCAGCCGACTCTGGAAAGTTCGATTCTTCTGACGCCTACAGAGAAAAGATAAATGATGAGGTCATAGTTCAGGAAAAGGAAGGACTAAAGAAGAAAATAGTTGTAGTTCAATTCACCTCCAAAATGGCATCATCCTAGCCCCTCTCCTTGATGAGCAGCCAACAAGGCTTAGATGTAGCCTGTTTTACGGAGTAAGTTCTGCCGCCAACGGTGGACTCAGGCCTACTTTGCTTGCGCGAAGGACCAGGTACGATAGGCGGCTGATCTGCCACCATATTTTTTGCGGGAGAAAGAGAGTTGTCGGGGTCATGCTCGTCATCCTCTTCGTCTACGTCGACAGACTTCCAGTCTGACACAACAACTGTGTTCTCCTTCTTTTTCCTCGCCTTGGACCCCTTGGGCTACTCTTCCAAGCCAGTACCAACAATGAAGCTGGTACCTGGGTTAAAATCGATATGAGGCTTGTTCGCCATAACATGGTATAGAGCCGCCAAATATAAGATCTCCCCTAACTCCCCAGCATCAGGAACTGAAAAGCTGGTACGGGTGTGAACCGTGTTATAATAATGCCAGGCTCTGATACCGTCAAGGACGCTACCTTCGAAACCCATGCATGAGCTGGGACTGTCCAAAAATAGCTGGCTATACCTAAACTGTCGGACGAACCAACTGGGCAAGTAATGCTCCAAATAGACAATGTTGCGGTTATGGTATACCAGGTGGGAAGGACGAATGTTGTGCAGCTAAAGGAGCATCTTGCCGAATAAGAAGTTGGGAGGCCCAAAACCATCAAGATGTACGGCCTTCACTTCCTCAGTAGTAAATCGAGGAACAGACACAAAAAAAATGTATTTGTCAACTCTCACCAGTGCCATCGGACAGGCACGCATAGTCTCACAATCCCAAGGCAGGCGGTGATACAAGAAAATGCAAGCATCCTCGACAGATACACCATGTTCAGGGCCAGGCCTTATTAAAGATCGGCAATGCATTAGCAGCCACCCTATCAGATAATGATACGGTAGCTCAATGCGTTCAAAGTCCTTCGTCGGGTCTCGGGCGATGACCTTGGACGAGAAAATGCGAAGGCCACGGTATATGCTGCACACCATGGCCGAGAGAAGAGCTAGTCTGACCTCGAAGACCAGCTTCACGGCATGGAGGATGAAGTTGCTGTTGATCCTCTCAATAGAACTAGCCTCTCCCGACACTACACAATTACGTAGCCACACCATCAAGAACCCTTCCAGGAGTGCCTTCTCGAACAACGGCTGAGTGGCTTGATAGAAATAAGCAAAAAAGTCAGATTGACTCCCGAACCTGTCACCAGTGGTTCTTATCCTCTTGGCGGTCGATATTTGGTCCTGTACCTCCTCCCGAGTGCGAGGATTTTGTGGAGCAATCCGGCCTGAAGCACCGAGTTTAAAAAGATAAGTGAGCCATGCCTTATTATGCGGAAGGTTCCCTTCCGAACAGTCATTTTTTTCTTCGACAGCTGCTGGCACGTGCTGTGATGACACAGCAATTCCCGGTAGACGGCAACAAAGCCCGGGAACTTTTCCTCCAAATCCTCGAACTCTTCGTTCGTCGGGGTATATACCTCAAAGACTTCATCTCCCCAAGGCAGCTTGGAGACGTCATGCATCTCATTCATAGCAAGCCCCATCTCCCCTACGGGTGTAAAAAAGGTCCCCATACGGTAGTTATACATTTCCAGCAGAGCCATGAACAATTTTTTGTTTATGGGCAAGCCATAGCTGGTGCCCCGAATAGCGTAGTAGAGTCCAATCTTGTGCAGTAGAGTCTCATATTTACGTGCGATCCACGTGGATAGGTTGGTCCATGAAGGGATGGGGTATATCCAACTCGGTAGCGACAGCCGGCCAACGGGATAGGACCCCTTCCGAGCCAGCTGGTTCAAGAATGTGTCAGCTTCGGAGAAGTTGAAGTTGGGACCCTGCACATTCAAGAAACTACCCGGGGCCAACCCCATCACGTAGCGACTGACTGGTACCCTGCCCGCGTACACTGACCGTAGGTTATTATTGTAATAAATTTTGCCCACAATCATCCCGCTCCGGGTTAGAGTCAGTCAAGGACTCCTCTATCTTTCTGTCCAACGGTAGCATGTTTAACCATGACAGTGGGAAGTGACGCTCCATCAGAGGAATATGGATCACCATCCTGTCAGAGGTAAAGCTCCAACTATCGTATATGTCTAAAACTTGGGAGTTTTGCACAGTCATGGCATCCACAAAGAGGAATGCAGGCTTCAGGTATTTGCCCCCCAGCATCCCTGAGTTCATCATCCCCGAGATAAAGAAGAAGGACTTCTTTTTTATGTCTCCCAGCCTCTCTCTACAAGTTCGTCTTTTGGAAGCTGGTTCACCACATACTGGCAAATTGGGCGCGACCCACCAAAGGTTCTCCCGCAGCATTAACTGGCAAATTTACTGAAAAAGGACAAAAGAAACAAAGTCAAGAGACAGCCAGAAAATATTTAAAAGAGTTCATGCGGCTCTGTTAGGAGGGGTCCTTATGCGGCTCAGTTTTAACGGAGTTCATACGGCACTGCTTTGGTGGGATCCTTATGCGGCTCAGTTTTAACAGAGTTCATGCGGCTCTGTTTTGGTAGGATCTTTATACGGCTCAGTTTTAATGGAGTTTATGCGGTTGTGTTTTGTTTGGTCCTTATACGGTTCGGTTTTAACGGAGTTCATGCGGCTCTATTTTGGTGGATTCATATGTGGTTCTTTTCAAGGGACTTCATGTGGCCCAGTTCATCAGGAGCTCATGCGGTTTTGTTCCGTAGGATTTTATGCGGCTCAGTTCATCAGGAGCTCATGCAGTTCTGTTCAGTGGGATTTCATGCGGTTCAGTTTTAAAGGGGTCTCATACGGCCCAGTTTTTAAGGTGCTTCTGCGGCTTAGTCATGAAGCGATTCTCATGCGGCTCGGACATGGGGTATACCCCATGCGGCTCGGACATGGGGTATACCCCATGCGGCTCGGACATGAGAAGTTCATAAGGCCCATACAGTACAGCATATACGGTTTTATCACACTAAACTTAGACAGTTCAATGAAGATAAAGAGCGCATTAAATGCCAAGGAGAAACACTTGTGCATAAAACAAGCAACATAGCCATTTTCGTTAGGGTTTGAAGCATGCAGTCTTCTCCATAAATCTTACCAACGATAGCGGGATGAACGTCAAGATGAACTTCGACCGTCGCAGCCAACGAGGAAGCCGCTCCCTTACCTTTCGTCGCAGCGCTAGAGGAAGCTTTAGGAGCCATTGATGATCGGAGAACGAAGAGAAGACGGCGACTAAAGGCAAAGAAAAGTTGAAGAGAAAAGAAAGTAAAAAGTCTCTCTCTCCAAAAGCTCTCATATTTATAGACAGACAGGGGGGCTCGTAGACCGATGGACGCTTTGATTCATGTGCTGCCTAAGAGAGGAGACCGACTCTTGGATTTCTATCCCCTACATGCAAAAGATTACTCGTAATCATTAACAACAAAACTAAATATTTAAAGCTGACTCTTGGGATCCTATCCCAAAAGACGGCTTTAAATCAAAATAAATCTAAGGCAATTCATGAGACGCCTACGTGGCATGAAGAGCAGTCCATACGGCCAAAATAGTCCATATGGCCAAAATAGTCCATGCGGCCAGAACATCCTATGTGGCCAGAATAGTCCATGCGGCCAGAACATCCTATGCGTCCAGAACATCCTATGCGGTCAGAGGAGTCTATGCGGTAAGAAGAGCTTATGCAGACATAGCCATGCTTCTTATTCAAAGTATTTCAATTTTACAAATTGAAAACTTTGAAGGGGATCTTGTAGAAGCATAAAAAAGAATAGAAAAATCTATGCGGCTCAAAAGAGAGGGAGCTTCATGCGGCTCAAAAGTCCATTAGAGCCTTATGCGGCTCAAAAGACCCTTAGAGCTTTATGCGGCTCGAAGGGCCCCGATAGCTCCATACTGCTCAAGAAAATCTACGTGGCCCTATTCGGTTAAAAATATGACTCTACAGCTGGCCATTATTTCTCTGAGCAGCTGGCTCATTAAATGCTCTGACACATTACGGCAGCTCTGACACAAAGGATTGACAGCTGGGACATAAAGGTAAAATGATGACCCTGACATAAGGACATGCTCCTAGAGAGAAGAAAAAATCTTTACAGTTGGCACGATCTACCAATTTCAAAGCTCTTTATGCGGATCATTTAAAGGAGCTCATGCGACTCTGATTTGATGGAGCTTTATGCGGCTCAATTTTAACAGAGTTCATGCGGCTCTGTTCTGATGGGTTCTCATGCGGCTCTGTCCCAATAGGACTTTATGCGGCCCAGTTTACAAAAGGCTTACGCGGTTCTGTTTAATGTGACTTCATGCGGTCCAGTTTACAAAGAAGCTTACGCGGTTCTGTTCGATAGGACTTCATGCGGCTCAGTTCATCAAAAGCTCATGCGGTTATGTTTAGTGGAACTTCATGTGGTCCAGATTACAGGGGGCTTATGCAGTCCTGTTCAATAGGACTTCGTACGGACCAGTTCACCAGAAGCTCATACGGCTCAGTCATGCGGCTCGTCACAAACATGGCAATTGGAGCACATGGCAGGAGTTGATCAAATCTCAACAATTTTGATTTATTGTAATCAATATAACAGTCCAGATTTATTGCAATCATAACAATGCATATTTGTTCCAATCAGTATAAACAGCCCGGATCAATTTCTAATAAACAATGCATATTTGTTCCAATCAACATAAATAGACCAGATTGATTTCCAATAAATAAGATCAAGGCTAATCTTTGCCGATCCCTAACCGCCCACTTTTTATGGAGAAATTACTGCACACCCTACTTATCACAAAGTCCTATAAATAGCAAGGTGCCATTCCCTTGCAAAATCCTAAACGGAGAGCGACGGAGACGCAGAGTGACACGCACAGAGCCTGAGTAGAGAGACTAGCAACTCCCGCACACAAAAAGAGCATTTTTTTTGCCAGAGCAGAAGCTACGTCCGATCGTCCAAGGAGTATTGCAGAGTTTATATCACTTTCCTGAGCCTCTACCGTCACCTCCTAGAAAAACTAAACAATTGTACTTAGATTATTTTTCATAGATTTTATTCCTAGGGTCTCTTTGTACGAGCGAGTTTGTATTATGAAGTAAAAGTTCAGTCCTCCCATAAAACTGTTTTGTTCTTTTATAATCAATGGCAAACACGATAATCATGTTTGCCATTGATTATAAAAGGACAGAACAGTTTTATGGAAGGACTGGACTTTTACTTCACAATACAAACTCGCTCGTACAAAAAGAGCCTAGGAATAAAACCTAAGAAAAATAATCTAAGTACAATTGTTTAGTTTTTTTGGAGGGTGGCGGTAGAGGCTCGGGATAGTGATATCAACTCTGCCTTACTCCTTGGACGATCAGACGTAGCTTCTGCTCTGGCAAAGAAATACTCTTTGTGTGTGCAAGAGTTACTAGTCTCTCTGCTCGGGCTCTATGCGTATAACTCTGTGTGTTTGGGTTTTGCAAGGGAATGGCAGCTTGCTATTTATAAGAATTTGTGATGAGTGGGGGTGTGGCCGAACCATTGTAACTACACCTTGAAAAATGGGCGGTTAGGGATTGGTCAAGATTAACTTTGATCTGTTTGTTGGAAATCAATCTGGGCAGTTATGTAGATTGAAATAAATCTGAACTGCTAGGATTTATTGGTTGCAATATATCCGTATTGTTATGATCTATTGGTTACAATAAATCTGAGTGAATAAGTCTCAGTCAATCTTCTGCCACGTGTTCCAACTACCATTATGCTACGAGCTGCATGAACAGGGCGTTCTGGCAGAGCTGTATTAGTGTGGTCTGGTAATTGAGCCATATGAGGATGGCCTCACAACCGAGCCATATGAGGATGGCCTCACAATCGAGCCGCATGAGTATGGCCTCACAACAGAGCCGCATGAGGATGGCCTCACAACCGAGCCGCATGAGAATGGCCTCGCAACGGAGTCGCAAGAGGATGGCCTCACAACCGAGCCGCATGAGGATGGCCTCACAACCGAGCCGCATGAGGATGGCCTCACAATCGAGCCACATGAGGATGGCCTCACAACCGAGCCGCATGAGGATGGCCTCACAACCGAGCCGCATGAGGATGGCCTAGGCGGTCCGCATAGAGATCTTTTTTGGACTTTGTCAATTGCGTCGGCTATCTCAGAGATTTTCTCATCTTTTGATGAGTATGACGTCTCTTTATTATGTAAAAGCTGTCAGAACTGTCATATTATGTTAGAGCATTTAATGGCGAGCTGCAGGGAGTAGTTATGGCCAGTTGTAATCGACCTATTTTGAGCCGCATGAGGCCACGTGGCTCTTCCTAAGCCACATAAAGCTTTCTGAGCCGCATGAAGCTCTGAAAGATTTTTGAGCCGCATGAGACCCCCCAAGTTCTGAGTCGCATGAGACTCCCCAGTTTTTGAGCCGCATGGTGTTTTATGTTGATTTTGGGCCGCATAAGGCCCCTTGCTACTTTTGGCCGCATGAAGCTTTCTAAGCTGCATGAAGCTTTCTGAATTTTGAGCCGCATAAAATCCTCATGGGTCGCATGGAGCTTTCTGGCTTTTCAGCAGCATGAGACTCCATGTTGATTTTGAGCAACATAGAGAATCCCCTTCTTTCCTTACGCTTGTGATGGATCACATCTCGCAAGTCAAGGACATTTCGATCAACCTTTGTACTCGCTTTGTGGGCCCGGGTATCCTGAGCACTTGAGTGCGTAGGTATCCTGTTTGCTCCCTGATGTGGGGATAGTAAAAGTACTTGCCCTTGATTATTGTTGGGAGACTCTTGATAACCACCCTGTCCGTTTGCTGCCGGGGGCTGGACACGGGCGGTTCTGTACAACTTTCCATTAGAGGCCCGCTTAGCGGGACGCTCTGGTGGTCAGAGGTTGGGACAACTGACTGAGCTCGACGATACGGTGCTGGCCTAGACTTCTTCGACTTAGCACCCGAAGGTGCGTAGTAGGAAGAGTCCATGTTGGAAGGAGGGAAGAGAAGTTGGTTCCCTTTTCAAAGGAGAAAAGGGGGCTCTATTTATAGAATGGAGTGAGCCCTTTCTTCTTTTCCTTTTCGATGTGGAACTAAAAGCAATATTTTTTATGCTTCTACAAGACCCCCTTCAAAGTTTCCAAATTACAAATTTGGAATACTTTGAATAAGAAGCATGGAAAGAAGAGTTGTTTAGGTGTGGCAATCCTATCAGAGGTAGCATGGACGTGATAGGTTTGGGTACTTCCGCTGGAGATTTTATGTGGACTTATCATCCTTAGCGTACTTTGGTTTTAGGTATGAATAATGAGTTAAGAGAGGGAACCATCATATTTACTCAGAGGTGATGAGGACGTGGTAAATATGGGTCTAAAGTAGAGCCTTCCTACTCAGAGGTAATGAGGACGTGGTAGGAGTAAACTCGAATGAGGATACATAGAATAACTCAGAGGTAATATGGACGTAGAAGTTCTATATAACGGGTAATAAATGCCACGGAACAACTGGGTTCGAGAAGCATATGATTATGAAAAAGGGATACATGTACTAGAGGACCTAATACAGCATTTGTGGTCAACTGAGGACATTTTTCGACCTATTATCCTTGGCATACCTTGATTTTAGGTACGGATAGTAAGTTTGATAGGGATACCTTGAACAACTCTGCGGTAAGGCAGATATGGAGGTTATTGGTATCGGGTGAAAGAATGCCATGGAACAGCTGGGTTCCAGAGGCATAAGATTTGTTAGAAAAGAGGCACGTGTACTACAAATGGAGTACCCTGTGGATATTTGTGGGCCTATTATCCTAGGCGTACCCTGGGTTTTTGTGGTCAACTATGGACATTTGTGGTCAACTGTGGACATTTATGGTCAACTATGGACATTTGTGGTCAACTGTGGATATTTGTGGGCCTATTATCCTAGGCGTACCCTGGGTTTTTTTCGGGTACAGATAATAAGTCAAGAAAAAATCGACATACTTACTCAGAGGTAACAAGGACGTGGTAAGTATGGGGGCTTTACAATGGAGTCTTCCTACTGAGAGGTAATAAAGACGTGGCAGGAGTGGACTCCACGAAGGGTACACAGAACAACTTAGAGGTAATATGGACGTGGAAGTTCTAGGTAAGGGGTGGTTTGTTTTTGATGGAAGTGAAACAAATCAGAGATGACATCGACTTGGTTGTTTCGAGAATTTTGTGGATCTGTTACCCTTTTTATGCATTGAAAGTGCGGATAATAGATCATGAGGAAGGTGCTTTTTTAGAAAGAAAGTTCAGAGGTATGATCATACATGACTTACTACCCAGAAGATGCGATATGGATTGATTTGGAGTGGCCAGAGTGTAAGTTCAGCGGTACCTAAGGGTACATAACTCAACAATCTGAAAGATTTGAAGTCAGAGTGTAAGTTCAGCGAAACCTGCGGGTTTATGACTCATAATCCGAGAGATAGTTGGAAAGTGTCTTTTAGACATAGTACTTCTTAAGGAACTTGTCGTTGTTATTTGTTGGTATTAGGGCGTTTATCCTTGTCCTCCCCATCTGAGTTGTGCAACCCCAGTTGGCAAGCTTTCTTCAACTTGTCTTCTGCGCTGGTGGCGCTGACGATGAAAGTCTTCCAGTCCTTGAACTGACTTTTGCCCATCCAGAGGCTGATTGTGGTAATCAGCCTCTTTTGGCAGATTTCAATCAAGGAAGAATCTGGATTGCCAGAAGGCAATTTTACCGCGGGTTGGCAAAACCGCTCAATGTAGTTCATTATCAGCTCCTTCTCACTTCAAACAACGTCCATGAGGGTGGACATTGTCACATCTTGTCCCACCTCGTATAACCATTCAAGGAACATGTTTTTGAAGCCGACAAAAGAATGGATGCAGTTGTCCGGCAGATTGCGGTACCAATCAAATGCTACCCCTTGCAATGCCCCGATGAACAACCTCGCAGATGTCTTCCCATCGTATAGATTGATGTTAAATGGCTTATATCTTGGTGGGAAGGGGACATATCTCTATACAGCAGGATACGGTTGTCGTATCCTGAGGTCTTGGAAGGTTTCTCGGGCGTGAAACATGGCCCGGAGCTCCTGGACCTCTCATCTTGCCTCCCTGGCCTCATCTGCAGCAGTGGGAGCCAAAATTGTAGGAGGATTGTTGCCCAAGTTTGGCACAGTTGAGTTTGAGTTGGCATTGACCACGGGCTTGGTCCTTCCTTGCAGAGCCGGTAGGGCCGCTGTGATCTCGTCCACGATTTTGACCAAGGTATGAAGTATGTCCTCTAGAGTGTCCATGCGTTGGCGATCACTGGGACCGTCTTGGTCATTGTTCATCATGAACACCATCCTCGCATGAGGAGACATGGAAGGAACAGTAGAGGATGTGCCCTCTGAATCATACCCTTGTACCAAGAAATCATCGGGGTATGTAGGAATATTCTCCTCTGGTTCAGACACAAAGGAAGTGCTACCCTCTGCATAGGAGGCTGTCTCGTCTTGGGACCCGTGGATGTCCTCAGGGACGTCCGGATCTACTACATCTGTGGAGGGAATTGCTTCTCCCGGTGCAGCTTCTTGGAACACCGGATTGTTCTGGATGTTCGGAGGGGTGCTACCCCCAGCTTCGGCTACCCCCAGAGATGTAGATGACGAATCTCCAAGTGTTGAAGATTTTTTCTTGGGGCGGGTGCCCTGATAAACTCCTCCAGCGGTGGTCATGGACAGCCGCTTGGACGTGAGTTTCCTAGCCGTGCTAGTAGAGATCGCCTGGCTGGAAACATTTGTCTTCTTCCCCGCCTTGCCGGTAGAGATCTTCTGAACAGAATTACAGGAGGCAACATAAAGCGCATTCTCTCTTTTATTGCAGGACCGGTCTTGGCCGCTGCAGTCGTTGGAAGATGGACTACCGGTCCTCTTGTACTGCCATCTTGCTGCAGCAGCAGTTGACAATGACTTGAGTGCAGTGATGTCCATGAAAGGGCTCTCTTCACACCAAGCTTTCTTCTCTTTCCTTGCGCTTGTGAAGAATCATATCGCGCAAGTCACTCATTTTTGTGGGCCCGAAAGTTTCGAGCACACGAGTGTGTTGGCACCATGTTTGCTCCCTGATTGGAAGACTTTTGGGAACCACTCTGTCCCTTTGCCGTCGGGGACTGGATACGGTCGGTTCTATACAACTTTCCATCAGAGGCCCGCCTAACAGTAAGTGGAGCTCTCTGATGGTCAGAGGTTTGGACAGCTGACTGAGCTTGATGAGCCTGCGCTGCACTAGACTTCTTCCCTCTAGCACCCAAGGGCGTATAGTAGGAAGAGTCCAAATTGTGCCGCACAGAGTCTGGCACATTCTCATTGGAGCATCCGAGATCAGAACCGCATAAGAGGCGGTCAAAGACAGAACTCGAGCCGCATGGAGCAGATGATCTGCGGCTGGGATTGGTGACCATATGAGTATTCAGGTGGCTAGCATTTTTAACCGCATCAACATTCATGCGGCTAGCATTTGTGGCCGCATAAGCATTCATGCGGCTGGATTTGGCCGCCGTAGGATCATTCATGCGGCTGGATTTAATGGCCGCATCAGCATTCATGCAGCTAAGACTTATGACCATATTAGCATTCATGCGGCTGGATTTGGCCGCCGTAGGAATATTCATGGGGCTGGATTTAGTGGCCGCATCAGCATTCATGCGGCTAAGACTTATGACCACATCAGCATTCATGCGGCTGGATTTGGTAGCCGCAGGAACATTCATACGGCTAGATTTAGTGGCCGCATGAGCCTTCATGCAGCTGGAATTGTTGGTCGCATGAGCCTTCTTCATGCGGCTGGTACCCTTATGCGGCTTCATCCTGGACCGCATAGAGTCCCCATTTGCTTCCTCAAGTCCAACATCGTAGTCTTTTCCTCTGCCGTACTTGAGAACAGCAGGATCCTCTGCGGCCTGAAGTGGGGCCGCATGGAAGTCTTTTCCGCCGTCTTGGGCAGCAGAGAGTGCCTCTTCCAGAGCTTGGGGAGGTACAAATGATTTGGGCCTCCACTCTTTGCGGGCCTTCTTCGGGCGTGCTCGCTTCTGGACCCGGCCAGCACTCCCGTCGGAGAGCATTTCTTCAAACGGCTGCTGGTCAAAGCGGACGACCAGCATCTGTTGTATGGAGCCAAGTTTCGCTGCGTCCAATTGCATCACCAACTTTTCAGCAGTGGAGAAGTTAGTCCCCAGCAGAGTTGCCATCGTGTTTGCCATTGATTATAAAAGAACAAAACAGTTTTATGGGAGGACTGGACTTTTACTTCACAATACAAACTCGCTCGTACAAAGAGAGCATAGGAATAGAATCTAAGAAAAATAATCTAAGTACAATTGTTTAATTTTTCTGGAAGATGACGGTAGAGGCTCGAAAAAGTGATATCAACTCTGCCTTACTCCTTGGACGATCGGACGTAGCTTCTGCTCTGGCGAAGAAATGCTCTTTGTGTGTGCGGGAGTTGCTGGTCTCTCTGTTCGGGATCTGTGCGTATAACTATGTGTGTTCGGGTTTTACAAGGGAATGGCACCTTGCTATTTATAGGAATTTGTGATCAGTGGGGGCGTGGCCGAATCATTGTAACTGTGCATTAAAAAGTAGGCGGTTGGTGATTAGTTAAGATTAACTTTGATCTGTTTGTTGGAAACCAATCTGGGCCGTTATGTGGATTGAAATAAATCTGAACTGCTAGGATTTGTTGGTTGCAATAAATCTGCATTGTTATGATCTGTTGGTTGCATCAAATCTGAGTGGATAAGTCTCAGTCAATCTTCTGCCACGTGTCCCAACTGCCATTATGCTGCGAGACGCATGAACGGGGTGTCCTCGCAGAGCCGCATGAGTTTGGTCTGGTAATTGAACCGCATGAGGATGGCCTCACAACCGAGCCGTATGAGGATGGCCTCACAACCGAGCCGCATGAGGATGGCATCACAACCGAGCCGCATAAGGATGGCCTCACAACCGAGGCTCATGAGGATGGCCTCACAATCGAGCCGCATGAGGATGGCCTCGCAACGAGCCGCATGAGGATGGCCTCACAATCGAGCCGCATGAGGATGGCATCCCAACCGAACCGCATGAGGATGGCCTCACAACCGAGCCGCATGAGGATGGCCTCCCAACCGAGCCGCATGAGGATGGCCTTGCAACCGAGCCGCATGAGGATTGCCTCACAACCGAGTCGCATGAGGATGGCCTAGACGGTCCGCATAGAGAGCTTCTTTAGACTTTGTGAACTGTGTCGGCTATCTCAGAAATTTTCTAATCTTTTGATGAGCATGACGCGTCTCTTCATTATGTCAGAGCTGTCAGAACTGTCACTTTATGTCAGAGTATTTAATGGCCAGCTGCAGGGAGTAATTATGGCCAGCTGTAATCAACCTATTTTGAGCCACATGAGGCCACGTGACTCTTCATGAGCCGCATAAAGCTTTCTGAGACATATGAGACCCCCCAAGATCTGAGTCGCATGAAACTCCCCAGTTTTTTAGCCGCATGGAGTTTCATGTTGATTTTGGGCCGCATAAGGCCCCATGCTGCTTTTGGGCCACATGAAGCTTTCTGAGCTGCATAAAATCCTCATGGGCCGCATGGAGCTTTATGGGTTTTCAGCTGCATGAGACTCCATGTTGATTTCGAGCCGTACAGAGAATCTCCTTCTTTCCTTGCGCTTGTGAAGGATCATATCTCGTAAGTCAAGGACATCTCGATCAACCTTTGCACTCGCTTTGTGGGCCCGGGTATCCCGAGCACATGAGTGCATAGGTATCCTGTTTGCTCCCTGATGTGGGGCTAGTAAAAGTATATATCCTTGATCATTGTTGGGAGACTCTTAAGAACAACCCTGTCTGTTTGCTGCTGGGGGCTGGACACGGGCGTTTCTGTACAACTTTCCATTAGAGGCCCGCTAAGTGGGACGCTCTGGTGGTCAGAGGTTGGGACAGCTGACTGAGCTCGACGAGCCCGCGCTGCCCTAGACTTATTCGACATTGCACCTGAAGGTGCGTAGTTGGAAGAGTCCAAGTTGGAAGGAGGGAAGAAAAGTTGGTGCCCTTTTTAAAGGAGAAAAGGGGGCTCTATTTATAGAATGGAGTGAGCCCTTTCTTTTTATCATTTTCGGTGTGGGACTAAAAGCAATATTTTTCATGCTTCTACAGTAGCAGCTGATCGGTGTCCTGCTCGTGACCACCGACCCCGAGTTTTTGTTATAGTGAATATCACCTACAAACATCCCCTGCCGGCTCGGAGTCAAGGAATTCACCATCTTCCTGTCCTTTGGCAGCATGTTGAACCCCGACAGTGGGAAGTGACATTCCATTTGAGGAATGTGGATCGCCACTCCGTTAGAAGAAAAACTCCAACTTTCAGATATATCCAAAACGTTGGGGTTCTTCACAGTCAGGGCATCTCCAAAGAGGAGTGCTGGTTTCAAGTGTTGGCCCCCCAATTTCCCTGAGTTCGTTATGCCAGTGAGAAAGTAGAAGGACTGGTTCTTGATATCTCTCAGCCTCTCCTCAGATTCATCTTGGGGAAGCTGATCTGACAGATAATCAACTAAATGATCGAACCTTACACCCACGGTAGATTGGGCTCTACCTACCAAGAGTTCTTCCGCAGGATTGACTGGCAACTTCACTGAAAAAAGACAAAAGAAACAAGTTAGAAGATTGACAGAGAAAACCACTTAGTATTTTTTGAGCTTATGCAGCTCTGATTAAGTGGGTCTTTGTGCGGCCCAGTTTAAAGGAGCTTATGCGGCTCTGATTAAGTGGGTCTATATGCGGCCCAGTTTAAAGGAGCTTATGCGGCTCTGATTAAGTGGGTCTTTATGCGGCCAAGTTAAAAGAGCTTATACGGCTCTGTTTGGTGGGGCTTCATGCAGCCCAGTTCATAAGAGCTTATGCGGCTCTGTTTAGTGGGACTTCATGCGGCCCAGTTCATAAGAGCTCATGCGGTTCTGTTTGGTGGGGTCCAGTTCATAAGAGCTTATGCGGCTCTGTTTGGTGGGTCTTCATGCGGCCCGGTTCATAAACTGCTTATCTGGCAACATGATGACTCTCATGCGACTCGGACATGAGGCATACCTCATGCGGCTCGGACATGAGACATTCATGCGGCCCATACAACACAGCATATGCGGATTCATCACACCAAACTTAAACAGTACAATGAAGACGAAGAATATGCCAAAGAGAAAGGCTCGTGCATAAAATATACGACGTAGACATTATGGTTAGGGTTTGAATCCATGCAGTTTTCTCCCAACATTCTTACCGTCAATGGCAGGATGAACGTCGGGGTGATCTGGGATCGCTGACGAGGAGGCAACTCCTTTGCCCTTTGCCGCAGCACTGGAGGAAGCCTTAGGAGCCATTGATGATCGAAGGAGAAGAAGAGACGGCGACTAGGGAAAGAAATCTTGGATAAAGAAGAGAGAGTAAAGAACTTTTCTCTTCAAAAGTTACTTATATTTATAGGCTAGCAATGGCGTGTGAACCGATAGACGCTTTGGGTTTCGTGTTGCCTAGAAGATAAAGCCGACCATTGGGATTCTATCCCCTTTCATGCAAAAAAGAATGCTCAGAATCATCAAAAAAAATCTAAATATTTAATGCCGACTCTTGGGGTCCTATCCAAAAGACGGCTTTAAATCAAAACAAATCAAGAGCAATTAATGGGACGCCTACGTGGCACAAAGACTATGCAGTCAGAGAAGTCTACGCAGCTAGAGAAGTCTATGCGACCAGAGAAGTCTATGTGGCACAAAGACTATGCGGCCAGAGAAGTCTATGGGGCCAGAGATGTCTATGCTGCCAGAGAAGTCTATGCGGCCAGAGAAGTCTATGGGGCCAGAGAAGCTTATGCGGACATACCCATGCTTCTTATTCAAAGTATTTCAATTTTACAAATTTAAAACTTTGAAGGGGTCCTAGTAGAAGCATGGAAAAGAATAATAAATTCTTATGCGGCCCAAAAACTCCGCACGGCTCAGAACTTGGGGGGTCTTATGCAGCTCAAAAATCCCTCAGAGCTTCATGCGTCTCATAAAGCTTTATGCGGCTCAGAAAAAGCCACGTGGCCTTATGCGGTTCGAAATAGGCCCATACAGCTGGCCATAATTACTTCTTGCAGCTGGCCACTAATGCTCTGACATAAAGTGACAGCTTTGACATGATGGCTCTGACATAAAGAATGATGCGACATGCTCATAAAAAGACAAAAAAAGTTTTATGACAGTTGGCACAGTTCACAAATTCCTAGAAAGTTCTTTATGCGGATCGCGTGTATGACCTCTTGCGGCTCGGCTATTAGGCCACCCTCATGTGACTCGGTTGTGAGGCCACCCTCATGCGGCTCGGTTGTGAGGCCATCCTCATGTGGCTCGGTTTTGAGGTCACCCTCATGCGGTTCGGTTATGAGGCCACCCTCATGCGGCTCGGTTGTGAGACCACCCTCATGCTGCTCGGTTATGAGGCCACCCTCATGCGGCTCGGTTGTGAGGCCACCCTCATGCGGCTCGGTTATGAGGCCACCCTCACGCGGTTCGGTTGTGAGGCCACCCTCATGCGGCTCAGACAGGGGGACAGTCCTTCATGCGGCTCGCGACCTAGTGGCAGTTGGGATATGAGGCAGAAATTGATTAAGTCTTAACAACTCAGATTTATTGCAACCAACAGATCATAGCAGTTCATATTTATTTCAACCAACATAACAATCCAGATTTATTGCAACAAACAGATAAAGATTAATCTTAACCAATCCCCAACCGTCTACTTCTCAAGGCACAGTTACAAGGATGTGGCCACGTGGCTGAATACCCCACTCATCATAAACTCCTATAAATAACATAGGATTATTCCTTTACACAGACACACAGAGACATACAGAGAGAGCATTTCTTTACCAGAGCCGAGGTTGCGTTCGATCATAGTAAGACAGAGTTGATAGCACTTTTCCGAGCCTCTACCGTCACACCCAGAATCCAAATTAAACAATTGTACTTAGATTGCTTTTCCTAGATTTTATTCCTAGGCTCTCTTTGTACGAGCAAGTTTGTAATTGTGAATTAAAGTTCAGTCCTCCCATAAAACTGTTCTGTTCTATGATAATCAATGGCAAACAACTACTGCCATCCGCAATGGTGGGGAAGAACGTTCTACTCTGCCTCGAAGAAATGAAAATACTGGCTCACCAGGAATACTAAAAATAATCTTGCCGATATGGCAAACTATTCTAGCATACTGGACCCTCAACCAATCCATCCCTATGACCACATCATAATCGCCCATCAGGAATTCTATCAACCTAGCGAGAAACTCTCTACTGCTATCTACGATTCGAAATGAGAAAAACACTCTATCTACTCCCACAAGACCATTACCAGTAAGTATTTTGAGCCTTACTGATAATGACTTGGTCTCCAGTCCTATCAGTGTCGTAAATCGTGGAGACATAAATTAATGCGATGAACATGAATCAAATAATACTGATGCAGGAAAAGAGTTAACGAGAATGGTACCAGCCACTACCTCACATAATGCCAGCTCCTCCTCTACGGTTAAAGCTATCACCTGACCTTGCCCTTTGGGTGCTGGTCCCCTCTGCTGGAAACCTCTCTAGCGGTTCTGATTTTGAGCCTGGGCCTGGGCATACTGTTGCGGTTGCTGCTGCTGGAATGCCTGGGCCTGAGGCGGCAATGGCCTCGGAGGTTGGTACTGCTACTGTTGTAATGGTGCTGGTCCCCTCACCGAGGGACTAGTCTGGGCCGATGATGGTGAACCGGCTCTCTGCGTACAGGACCCTATCATGTGATCCGATGACCCACAAGACAAACACAATCCTTGTGCTCGGCGACATTCTAACACTACATGCCCTAGCTTCCCACAATGAGTGCAGCCCATTATGGAAGACTGCCTCCGCTTCTGCAGCTGAGGGTACGTCGGAGTCGAGTGCTGAACCGACATAACTGATGCTGTCCTCCTCGGAGCTCCAATGGTCAAGGCCCTAGCTGCCGGAACTGGAGCTGAAGACTGGTTTATCTGGCCATGGGATCGCTTCCGTTCTGCAATTCTATCCACTATCCTCTGTGAAGTATACTCATGCCTCTTCGCTGCTCACAAGACGGCATCAGAATTCCGATGTTCAAACTGCTCCACTGCTAGAATGATCTTTAGGTAGAGTCCCTGCTGGAACCGCTGTGCTCGGTCGAACTCGGTTGCCACCAAGGTGGGAACAAATCGACTCAGTCTGGAAAACTCGGCTGCATAACCATCGACTGTGCTGCTTATCGGCCTGAGATTCGTGAACCTCATCTGTAGGTCGTACCGAGCTACAGCATCGATGTACTTGATCTGGAACATATCACTGAATACCGGCCATGGAACTAGCATTGTCAACCCAACTGCAATCATCGCCCACCAGGTGTGGGCTAGGTCAAATAACTGCAGGCGCACCACAACTACCTTCTCTCCTATTGGAGTCTTGGCTGCATCCAAGATAATCTCGTTGTCCTAGAGCCACGCATCAGCTGTAATAGCGTCCTTACTACCGTCGAAGAAAGGAGGGTTCAGACACTTGAAACTGTTAGCCGTACTGTTCCCTTGATAACCAACATGGCCCATGGCATCCTGTACTACTTGGTACAGGGCATCGCCCCGACGATCTAGAGATACAAGCAATGTCCTAAAGAGACCCACCAAGGTGCCATCGTCAGGCTCTACAGGCTAGACGGGCTGAACTGGTGGCTCTCGACCCCCAGTAGGCATGACTCTGGATGCTACTCCTGAATGCTAGGCTTGATCTCCAGGTTGCTGCTGGTCCACGGAAGGTGCTCCGTCTTGCCGATCGGTAGGACCAGAAACAATGCCGCTGAAGAAATAACATAGGGAACAATAAGGAAGGACCATGATAGATCAAGGATATAAGCATATGATCAGATCAAGATTTCAGGAAGATTAGGAGACACGAGTAGAGATCAAGGGCGAGTGCTGATTGAGACATCTATCCGGTAAAAACCTTACGCATCTTGATTTTCAAGACCTATATGGGCCACCACTCAAACCGTATCATGCCCCAGAACCAGAATACTGGAGTGGAGGGGACAGACACAGCCAGTTACGTACATTGAAGTGAATCCCACCTCGCAATACGATCATGGCTGTCTAGGTGCATGATGGTTTACTACAAGCCATCAGGCTCTTAAGGTCAAGAACAAGCCTAGTGTCTCAATCTCAAGCAAGTAAGTACATTTAACAAGATGGTAGATCATCAGGCATACAAAGTAAGGCGTCTCAAACATTACATATTCAGATGATCATGAAGCTAGTCATGCAAAATGTGAAAACTAGCAAGAGATTAAGTCATACATGTTCAACACTAGGATTTGTCAATCATGTTACAACCCGTAGGCAGACTGTAAGTAAAGTTGCAAATGAGCTAACAATTGCTCGGCGGCTAAACGCCTCAAAAGAATATTTTTATAATAGAGTGGGAGAGCAAAATAAAAACCTACTCGTTGCCAAGATTTTGTCTAATGGTCACCATTTGGCAGAAAAGCTGGGAGAACCTTGGAAGCTGCTCCAAAATTTGGCCATACAAAACCAGCTGGGTCAGAATCCAGAAAGAGCAAGTACCACAAAGGAGGCTTCACTTAAGAACTAAAACAAGCATATCAGCACAAAAAATTATAAAAGAAATTGTATGAGACATAAGTTGAGATAACAGGGTGTTAAACGATAAGATAACTAAATGACTATTCCAGTAACCAAGTTACAACCCGTAAACCAAACAAGGACCGGGGTTGTAACCCTTCACCTGAACAGAACTTAGCCTCTAACCAATTGTTGATAAAGTAAAGCATACACAACCATGTCCAGAGATAGCCATGTACTGGGTCTAGACAAGATGGGACTACATTCAGTCATTTACGGCCAAGCAAGAGTACAGCTTGATAGTTAACTAGCTAGGGTTATCACAAGCCTAGTTACTCACAAGATGCAATAAGGATTCCTACGGCCACAAGCCCTCTAGACTATCCAGGTTATCCAGGCGCAAGGTTCGTGTATGAGTTGTCTTAACTTGTTAGGTTACTTGGATGCAACACATGATAGCGTGCATAGTAATCATTTTATGTAGTGCCCTACATAATAGTGAGCTGGAAATGTGCCCTACTCGTCCGCAGGCTACAAGTCCATTAAAGAAGATACCCAGATAACGGGATTGCCTGTAGCCAAAATACCTCTCTATATGCTCTACTTGATCAATCTACTCATTAACCTAGTCAGATTCTGTATGAATCCCTGACCGTGGTAACCAGGGATACATGTCCTAGACATGATGCGAGATAAGACTGGTAGCTTTTACAAGCACATTCAATACAGTCACCCATGGTGTTCAAGAAGGGAATTTACTAGCGTATCAAGTTAGTTGTCGCAACAGCATTCATGGATTACATGTCAAGGTTACTTGTCAGGGGTGCACCACAACGGGTCACAATCATGTCATGTTACTTGTCATGTTCTTGTGTGGAGTACGCCACGATGGGCCACTATCCTGTCATGTTACTTGTACTTGGTACTTGTTATGGACGTGCCACGACGGGCAGCCATCATGGTCCATTACATATCATTGATCATTTCGTGTTCACACCTCATGGTTATGATCATAGCAGATCATCATGTAAGCAAAGAGACATATCCTGAGTGCGCCCAACGGGCCACCGATGTGATAAGTCAAAGGACATAGCAGCATATAGAGGAAAGTACATGTTATGACAAAAGAGAAAATGCCAAATCATTCCTAAGCCATGCCACGGCTTGCACAAGTCATGCCACAATTATCTATTTAACAAAAATATAGAAAGTCGTGCCACGATCAAACAAAATCGTACAAATCGTGCCAAGTCGTACTGCGACTTGCATAAGTCGTGTCGGATCGAGTCGTGCCATGCCTAGCCGTGGCACGTATGAGTCGTGTCGTGTCATGATGATCATTAGCTAGAAAATTGCATAAAAGTACAAGTCGTAAAAGATGCGATAAGCCAAAACATGCAAAACCAAAGCATGAGGATCATGGGCATCCATGTGCCCCAGTGAAGGGGACTTATACACGCACATGGGGGTTCCTATATGCCCACATGAGGGTGGTCATGCGCCCAAACATGGGTGCCTACATGGACAAGGCACTTGCATGGCCAAGTGCCAAGGAATGGATAAGGGTTTGTGAATTACGGGTGAAGGCCATGTGCCATACCCAAGTCATGCACCCACACTAGTTACATAGTATGCGCCCACTAGGAGGGGGAGCACACCATATATGCCCAAGGAGGGGTGTCCTATGTGCCCAAGTCATGAGTTGGACCCTTGTGGCCAAAGGCTAAGGGTGAATGAATGCAAGGAGACAAGTCGTGAAGGCTTATGCGCCAACACAAGACTATGCGCCCACATGTGGCACTCTATGTGCCCAAATGGAGGCATATGTGCCCGCATGAGTGGGGGAATGCTTTGGGCGCATGACAGGTCCATGCGCCCAAGCAGTGCACTGTTCGTCTTCCCGACGAATCCGGGAAGAACAAACCATGGCCGAGAACTTCAAAACTCTGCCATTTCTCCATCCGGAGTCCAAATTCGGACTTCCATAGGTCAAAATAGGGTAGAACAAAATTTTCTACCACATGGAACCATCAAAACATGCAAATGAAAAAGTTAAATAGATCAAAACTTCAAGTTTCCAAAAAAGGCAATTTCTTAGATCTACAAAAATTTATGCTTCAAAATGAAAAATTCTAAGTTCAAAAGTGGAAGAGAATCATGCTAGGAAGCCATTGGAACTATCCAAATAGGTTCTTGAGTGAGAGCAAGGTGTACTTGCCTATGGAGGGGGAGAGGATTTTAATGGAAGAGGAGAAGAAGAAGAAGGAGAAGTTATGAGGAATTATGAGGAGAGAGAAAAGTAGGTAGCTTTATAAAGGAGGATGGTGGTAGGTAGGGGGTTTAACATGTAGAACCCAAATAAACCAAGCCAACCAAAATAAACCAACTTAATACATGATTAACCTAAACAAGATTAAATCAAAATCCGCTAGCAAGACAAGACAAGTAAAAATACTGGATATGATCCCGTACACGTATACTGGAAATACATATACGTAAAATGAAGGTGACATCATACGACAATAAACTGTTCTTAAAACTGTATTCACTTAGATTTGTTTAGACGTCCTTATCCGTTAGGTATGAGTACTCTTGGCCTGGGTACTTGTATCTGATCATGGCCTGGAACAATAACTTGTCGTGGATTAGTTCGTCACATCTTGTCCTTGTATGGTTGTAGGTGTGACTTACTACTCCAATAAAAAGGTATTGAACCTTGTTGGGATTCTAATACTATATTGGATTTATAGCATGGAAAAATACGTCATCGTGAATTATTTTACCATCTCATGTCCTTGTTTGGTTGGAGGATGGTAAACTAGTTCAATAGGTGCGTATTGGATCATGTTATATTCAATTGACTTATTTATTTGAGCAATAATTATTCAGTTTATATGGCATGATATTATGTTTCTTGTTACGTCCCTCTGAGGACCTAGTTATCTCACTAGGTGTGTGCTCTTATCTTTTGTAGGTGCTCTAGCTCTAGCTGTGACCATCTTCATTTCTTCGAGGATGATTGTACTTTTATCGTCTTCGCTTCGCTCGCCAAAAACATTCTTTTGTTGTGTATTCCTTTTCATAGTTGGTAGTAGATTTGTCTCCGCCAAACTACATGTACCAAATAATAATTTCATAGTTGATTATATGATATCTTTTATTCTTTTATTTTGTGTGGATGAGATTAGTCATTGTTCTACTGTATTTTACAGCTTACGTATATTTATTATACGACTGGCATGTCTACGTTACTAGTCCTACGTATTTTGGGACCATGTATGCTTTATCAAGCATTTATGTGGGCCTCAAGATCGTAGGACTATGTGGTTATGACAAATGCAAAAAATATGGGACACTGCTTGCTATGACTTTGATAGCATGGCATAACTTAGCCTAACTTAATCGTATAATGACTTGACGAGCAAAGGCTGCGTCAAGCCTCACATCACGGGAACGTGTCGTACATGCGTTCGACTTTGAACAACCAAGTTATTTGGGTTCCTAGACTTATGCCACAAGCCGTACGATGCAACTTAACTCGTGGGACAGGCAGTGGCTATGCCAAGCCTTAGACGACGGGACCGTGCATAATTTATCAAGTGTTTATGCGGGCGACGCCTATGGCTTAGGCTAATTCTTAGCTTTGTGGCAACTTAGACCAACTTTCCTTCTCCTAAGCCACGGGACGAAGGACTGAGTGTCATTTTAAAAGCCATCATGCAAGATTTCTAAGCCGACCGTGGGACCTTTTTGTATGTTCTAACTCACTCGACCCAACTTGGGATTATTCTCTTAGCTATGTGTATTCGTCTCTTTTATTATCAAACCTGCTTGTGTATTTGAAACTTTTATTTTATTAGTGCGAAGGCCAAGATGAGGCAAGTTCACCGAAGCTACCCAATTGAGCGAGGAGTCATCTCGATCGAGGGGTTCTTCGAGGAGCCGTTGCATGGCTAAGTCCGAACGCCGTCGGCGTTCTAATTTTTTAGATTGACTGAGCGGGATGGGGCACTACATACACCACTCAGAAAAAGTTTCGTCCTCGAAACTAACTGAGTACTCACTTATTGACTCATAACTTGATTCAACATCCAATGATTCTCGCATACATTTTTTCTATGCGTTTCTTCAATCCGAGCAAGGATCGCACTACCCTCAATCTTTTCTTTACAACAAAATTTCAAAATCTTCGATACTTTTTCGTTGTTCAAGTTTCACTTGAATTCACCATATCACTTAGCTGGATCCTGCACATATTTTGGACATCCCAAAAATACATGCATTTCAACCAAGTCTCGTGATAGAGAATTCTGCCATATCCACTTGAGTTGGATCGTGCACATATTCGGGCATCCCTGAAATATATGCATGTCAGCAAAGGCTCATGAGTGTTATTTTTATACACTTGAATCATTCAAATCATCTATACCAATATCCAACCCAATCAATCTTCAAGATCACTCGTTCCGATGCTAACTCTCGCAACATGGACGTCTCACCTCACCGCTAGGCCATCTCTCCAAGCTAGGTCAATCGTCAGTATTGGAATCATAGTTCCCAACAATAATATCAACACTAACACCATCCTAAGGTCAAACCAAATTTGATAGTACGAGCTTTTCTATCCAAGCTCGTATCACTCTGATTTCTAAACTTCGAGCATAGATTTCACCAATTCGCACTCACAACGTTTAATCTTGGGGTACGAGTCATTCAGCAAAGCCATCCTACTTCAAGTTCTTATCAACCAAGCCTCTTGCATATCACTATCGTACGTCCTAAATTTATAATTCATATAGTCCGTCTCTTCAAAAATGTTTGATATAATCAACCTATCCATTCTTTCCAAGTCAAGCATGCTATGATACGATTTGTCGCTAATCCATAATTCATATTTCATATTTACTAAGTCGTTTTATCGCAATTCATGTAATCTATCATAAGGTCGTCTAGCTTGACAATATGTTGTGGCCCTATCTCATGCGAGTCCAATTATCCACGGTGGGCATGAAATCACCATGCAATGCTCCCACGGGATAATCATCCTCATCAGGACGTAACTCTTGTTTCGAATCTAGACTAATTCATTCTCGATACATAGATTGGATCTACTCAATCCACAAGTTTACTTCTAATTGTCAATCACAAATTCGACCAATCCTCGAATTCACCTTCGTATCGAACCACAAGTCGAAACAATCCAAATTGCCATGCCTGATCTCTCGAGCTCGATCATTCCTGCAACATGAATCACAATGTCAGCGCTCACGCAGAACAAGTACCCCAGGCCCGACGTGACGCATGTACGAGGCTGGAGTTACGCTCTCACAAGATAAGATCGTTGACGTAGTGGTTATCAACGCAACCATCAAGACCCGATCATTTTCATCTAACATTCATTTCAATCAAAATCCCAAGTATAATATCCATCAAAACAATAACACTTTACATGATCGTCATTCCTTGAATTTGAGTGCCTCCGAGTTATCATATATCGATCTTTGATACGGTTAATACCATCTATGATATGCATAACCTGATTATCTTCATTTGTAATGAATTTTGACTTGTGCAACTGATGCTATCGTCCGAACTAGATAATATCCTCAACATTTAAGATCAAGTTCAATCATTATCCCCCAAACTAGTTACATGATCGATTGATTCCACGCAAAATCACATATGTTCGTTTATCTATCTTACGTCATCGAGCAAATTTATCCAATTCCTTAGAGTCATTTTCTTAACTTTAAATCAAAATTTTATGCACGATTCAAATCGATTTCCTCGATCAAGTCATCCATTTATTATACCTTAACTTTTCTTCGATTCAATTTCACCTACTCAATCATTTTGTATTTCACACTCGGTGTAATCCCAATCTTGTGTGCGTCATCCCTAGTTTTGTTCGAATCGACTCGTCCAAATCTTCAAGATTATAACTTACTCAATGATACTCAATATAAGGCTTTACATACATGCGACGCTTGCTGATAGACTAATTGGCACACCACATCCTCAATCAATTGACATCCTTGAGGCTATCTGATACACCACTCAGGGATGAAGTCATTTGATACATCCTTGAAACAACCATTCGATTCGCAATCGATTACTTCGAATCTCCGTTCGAATCATTCCTCAATTCCAAGCACACTCATCTATATCGCCTTAACGATAACATTGTCGTCCGATAGCGCCTCTATCGCAACTACCCAATACTTTTTGAATCAAGTCTAACTCATTTTTGTCCGGCACAATTTAAATCCCGTACATGACTTTTGCTAAGGTCGATGAAATTTAGGGGTATATACCCAGCCCGACTTAGCCAACTGTGCTTACTTGAAGTTAACTTTGTTCAACCAAAATTTTC
Organism: Iris pallida; assembly: GCA_029216955.1. Taxonomy (NCBI): domain Eukaryota; kingdom Viridiplantae; phylum Streptophyta; class Magnoliopsida; order Asparagales; family Iridaceae; genus Iris; species Iris pallida. The sequence continues at coordinate 68,834 of JANAVB010003425.1, forward strand.
TTTCGTAAGATTTTTTAAAATGTATAGACTTATAGTATGGACATCCCGTGGGACATTTGAGAGAGAGGGCACCAACGATATCGAATTGCAGAAGAAAAACTTTAGAGTTAAAGAATTCAATCGAAAGTTTAAGGATGTAAGGCCGTGCTCTGATACCATTATGTCAAGCCCCGCTCCCGTAGGAGAGATCGTCCTCGCTAAGGCATGATGCTGTATGATCCTAGATTGCGCTAGTGCAAGGCGGGTTCCATAACAGCCGATTACAGGCTAAGAGACGGGGTCGTCGTACAGCAAATAGAGACATTAGTTAGATAGCAGCAGAAACTTGAAGCAAAACACAAGTCATACAAAATACTCTTTTATTGATATTGAAACAAAGATTACAATCACTCAAGCTCACTCTTCTTACCTTACAAGTCACTCTGATCTCTCTCGTTGCTCAATACAATTTGAGTAGGCCTGCGGATGCTTCGGATAGGCGATGTCCATACATTATGTCCCGTATAAGTTCTGACTCCAAGCGGCCACGTGCCTCGAAACGCTAAGAAAATCCATGTCCCGACGAATCCAAGCGACCTCCGTGCCAACAATCTTCTACTTGTGCATGCACATGAGAACTGTCTAGGTGTCAGTACTCACCAGTACTAGTGGATTGAGCTCCTCGCCCACCCATACAAAACTGACACGTTCATTTACTTTGTGTAATGTAACCCTTTTTGATTGTCTTTCTACTCTTGCCTTAGGATTAGTGATACGATATAGACGCCTGGCCTATTTGTGTCACCAGACCCTTCTGGTGTCAACATATTAGGTCGTACTATCTTTTCTGCCCATACTCAGAGACGCAATTATACGGTAGTACTCAATTTCCATGTGACCGTGCTACAAGTCTATTGTGCCATCAACGTGGTCGTATCACGAGACCTATTTGTGTATCCATATTGAGGCCGTGCCTCGCAACTCAGTATGACTTATCCATGTTGCCGCCTCGCGGCCCTTTTTTGTTTCAATAATCCACTGACTCAATGGAGACTCATGAACTTAGTGTAACTCGACCAACTTTGCCTTATGACACTTTCTGACTTAAACTCAAAATGAGTCAACTCCAACTTATGCGACTCTATGCCAACAACTTAATACTCGGTGCCACATCTCGTACCGAAGCACAGATTCTATATTATAGCCAAATCTTAGGCCCAAATATTATGTTTTGATCGTACACACCTTCAACTTGACTCATTCATACCGTGCACATAACACTCGACTCAATCAAAAGGCATGCACATAGATTATTGCTAATATGCCGACATCTATATGAACTAGTCACTAGCACCATAAGCTATTTTGGACTTATAGCTTGGTTATTCAGTGACCCTTTCAGTGCAAGTAGCGAGCCCCGCTGAAAGTTCTCGAATAACCTGAGCGTTATTCCCACCTCGGCTATACCGTGTTTCCCCTAGGCCGAAATAGTCCCATGGCGCCCGAGGATGCCGCTCGTCGAAACAATTTTACCTTATAAAAGTTGTCCGATGACCATGTAGACTCGACTCAAACTGACGTCTTACACAGTTATTCTTCTTCTTGTGTTACCATCTACTCAGGACCAAGTTCAAAACTTCTCATATTTGAGACTGCCTCGACGACCCATACTCTCGAAGATTCTTCTATGTTGCCCTATCATTCTACTCAACTCAGGAATGACTATTTTATAGCCCTTTTTGCAAAATCCATTTGAATCAACCGCGGCTCGTGCCATAATACACAAAGTTCGTGACATTGTACCTTAAGCCAACTTGAACTCTATGTAACACTACCACCCAAGTCATACTTTATATGACAGGCCTTAAGATCGTAGGACTATGTGGTTATGACAACCGCATAAAACATGGGACAGCACTTTTTATGACTTTAATAGCCTAGCATAACTTAGCCTAACTTAATCGTGCAACGACTTGATGAGCAAAGGCTGCTTCAAGATTCGCATCACGGGAATGTGTCGTGCACGTATTCGACTTTAAAAAACTAAGTTATTTTGGTGCCTAGACTTATGCCACAAGCCGTGCTATGAAACTTAACTCATGGGACATGCAATGACTATGCCAAGCCTTAGACGACGGGACCGTACATGCTTTATCAAACGTTTATGAGGGCGAAGCCCATGGCTTAGGCTAATTCTTGGCTTTGTGGCAACTTAGACCAACTTTTTCTCTCCCTAGCCATAGAACGAAGGACCGAGTATCATTTTGAAAGACATCGTGCAACATTTCAAAGCCTATCGTAGGACCTTTTTCCATGTTCTAACTCACTCGACCGAACTTGGGATTATTCCCTTAGCTATGTGGATTTCTCTTTTATTATCAAACCTACTTGTGCATTTGAACTTTCGATTTATTAGTACGAAGGCCAAGATGAGGCAAGTTCACCAAAGCCACCCACCTGAGCGAGGAGTCGTCTCGACCAAGCGGTTCATTGAGCAACCATTGCATGGCTAAGTCTGAAGGCCGTCGACGTTCCGATTTCTTCGATTGACTGAGCGGGACGGGGCACTACAATTGTGATCTTATTTTATTTCTGCTATACATGGACGTATTGTTATGTGTTAGGATTTGATGTTTTAGGAAAGCGTCAAAGTGTGATTTTGGTGCCGTCGATGATGCCATCGATGACTATAATGTTTGTGTGTGACCTAGTGTGCTAGTAGACTTTTTCGTGTTGAAGTTGTTCTTTAATGGTTTATATGACTTGGATACGACTCATGACACGAAACTTAGAGTAAGGGTTTCATTGGTATTGGCATGCACCCTATATTTGGCCGGTACAAGGGGTTCATTTGACGGATTATATATGACCAGTTGCCTTAGTTAGAGAACTTGCATGTGAAATACGAATCGTGTGAATCATGGACATGATCTTGTATAACTCCTGGGCGGGGAAGACTATTAGTAGGCGTATGAGATAGCCACTTTTTAGCCTTATAGCTGCCCGATTATGGGTTCATAGTTTTCCGATTATGGGTGTATTGCCAGAGTATATATCCGACAATGGCCGCTGACCATGCGTCAGAACACGGTCGGAAGGTATGCTAGTATATACATAAGCCTCTCGCGGATGCTATGCTTTACTCATTCACCTACTCATACGTACCAATGTCGTCTTTAAGTGCATTACACTTAGATGGATAGTTTTCCTTGTTAGTTATATTCATGTTCAAGTATAATATTTTTATTGTTTATATTGTGGCTAGTTGTTGTATTTTTTTATGTCCCCTGAGGACCTGGTTCTTTCCCAGATCTGGACGAGTATCTTTATCCTACAGTCTACGAACCAAGCATCGAGCCTGACTATCTTGCAAAAGACATAGAGGTTATGCCAGAGGGGTTTCCTTGATACTGGGTTGATAGTGATTAGAGTCTTGGACATTTTATCTAGCTAGCTATGTCCTGACTATTTTTTTATTTTAGTATTTTACTATATTAGCATTGTACTTTATTTCTATGGATATAAATTTCCACCAAAGTTTATTATCGCAGACGAATTTTGTATTTGATTATTGCAGACTTATATTCATTTCAGTCAGACACCTATTATATTTTCTCTACGTTGATGTTGTTGTTTTGTGGATGAGGTTCTAGCATGTTGTTGTGGAGATATTAGTTTACCTATGATTGTTGTAGTGTAGATATAGGATTCAACGTACTACAATTAGAATTAGTCTATTTAATTGGGAATACTTATTCTAGCCATACAGCTGACATGCTCATGTCTTGGGTTTCTATATATTTTGGAACTCGGTGTGATATGTGTGCATGCGAGAATCAACCTGTATCCGTTAAAAATTCTCGTATCGACCTCTTTGTAAACGAGTCCATTACTTTGTGCACATTCGTCACATCGGGACGAAACTTGCGCCACCGGAGTCCTTTTGTTTTTTGGGACCTGCGAGTCAAGTTTGGTTCAATTCTGAAAAGAACGATCGGAACATTATTTTGGCGGGCTCGCGATCCAATTCAATGGGCGATTATGTGCAGAACTCATCGTAATCCAAATCTGGACATACAGTTGAGTTCATATTGAAAAACTGGACTCGTAGGTATATAATTTGTCGACTTCAGAGACCATAGGTTCTAGCACATTTTTCGGTACAAAGTGTGTCCAACGACGGATACTATTTTGGCCCAAAATTATAGTTTTGCCCATGTGTCCAAGATTGGACTTATGAGTAGTCAAATTTAGATATTTTTCTTATGCCAAACATGTTGGTGTTGTCTGTTTCAGTGTTCTGAGACATTTGCGCAAGTCCAGCTTTCATGGCTCACTGATTGGACTAGTTGCTTATTTGGACATGGACGATTCTACACTAGGCAAGTACACCTTGCCAAACTTTACAGTATTTACATGCATTTATGTATTGCTATTCTTTTCTGTCTTACTTAATTCCATATTTATCATGATACACGCTATTGTTATTTCTAGTTTTACGTGCACGTAGATTATTACTCTTTTTTTCCCAATATTACTTGTCATATTTCTTCTTATCTTGCTCATGTCTAGTGATAGTATTGCTTAGCCTCTGCCGTATTCCCTTGACATGTTTTACCTAGACTTGACTAGGAGTTGACATGTTTGAATCGTACTTTTGGAAGAGGACCTTTTTATAGACGTGACTATACCTGACCAATCTCAATCGTTAGCAACCACCGGACTACGATTGATACTTACTATAGGTTGTTAGCAACCACATGGCTACAATCTATATGACCGTTAGCAACCATTGTGCTGTAGTATACTTCGATTTACTTTTGGTCGTATTTATTAGCACGATTTTTGAGGCATGCCATAACTTTTATGTTTATTTCTTGTACTGTACTTCATTTGGTCTTTATTTCTTGTTGTTATTCCTGTCTTTCCATGCATGTTATTAATGTCCAAGTAGGCTTGTATATTATGTGTCTTGCTAGTCCCCTAATGTAATGCCCCGTCCTGCTCAGTCCAATCGAAGGAATCAAAATGCCAACAACATTGGACTTAGCCATGCAACGACCTGCTCGAAGACCGCACGGTCGAGGCAACTCCTTGCTCATGTGGGTGTCTTTTGGGAACTTGCTTCTGCTTGGCCTTTATACTAATAAACTGGATGTTTTTAAATGCACAAGTTAGGCTTGACAATAAAAGAGACGAATCCACATAGCTAAGGAATAATCCTAATGTGGGTCAAATTGAGTTAGAATATGGAAATATCCAACGGTTGGCTTAGAAATGTTATACGACGTGCTTTCAAAATCGACACTCGGTCCTTTGTTCCGCTGCTTGGGAGGAGAAAAGTTGGTCTATGTCCCCACAAGGATGTGAACTTAGCATAGTCACAAGTGTCGCGCGATATAAGTTCTTGGTAAAGCATGCACCGTCCCACTCCAATGTTGGGTACAGCATAATTGTCCTACAGTCTCAATTCACGTTTCTACGGTGCAAGGCTTGGCATAGCCTTTGCTCATCCTACGAGTTAAGTTGTTGCACGATTGAGTTAGGCAAAGCTATGCCACTGGCTATCAAAGTCATAGCAAGCACGGTCCCATAAATTCTACGACTTGCTCAAGCCACACAGTCCCTGGGTCTCAATGCTCGTCATATGGTTTAAGGCACGAGCCATGGTTGGTTTCAAGATAAGTATGCCACGGTCTATGGCACTAATATGGAACACAGTTGATTCAAATTGAGTTCGGCAGGAGGGCTATTAAATAGTCAGTCCTGAGTTGAGTAAAATGATATGGTAACATGGAAAATGCTTGTGTCCGTAGGTCGTCGAGGTAATCTCTAAATTTGGTAGTCTCTAACGTAGTATTGAAAAGATGGTAACACTAGAAAAATGATGACTGTATAAGACGGTAGTTCGAGTCGAGCATAGTCATTAGACAACTTGTGCACAAGGGAAAGTTTCATCGGACGGCCAACCTGGGGCAACAAGACCGTTCCGACCTAGGGAAAAACATGGTATATCCAAGCTGGGAGTACCGTTCAGGTTATTCGGGGACTTTCATTGGGGCTCGCTACTTGTGCTGAAAGGGTCATCGAATAACGAAGTTATAAGTCCATGATAGCTTGTGGTGCTAGTGACTCTTTCATATAAGTGAGTCGGCATATTAGTGGTGATCCACGTGCATACCTTTGGATTTAGTCGAGTATTGTGTGCATGGTACCAAGTAGTCAAGTTAAACATGTGCACGATTTGCAACACAATATTTGGGCCTAAGATTTGGCTGCAATAGAGACACCGTGCTTCGGCACGATATGTGGCATCAGAAAACTTGAGTCAGAGACACTAAGGTCACAAGTTTTGATTGAGTCAATTGATGATTGCAACAGGAAAGTCCGTACGGCGACAATATGGTTAAGTCATACTAAGTTGCGAGGTACGACCTCAATATGGATACACAAACGGAGCTGTGGCACGACCACGTTGTTGCGACAGAAAGTTTAGGCAAGTTAATTAGCGGTGAGGCACTGCCTAAATTATGATACATGAAGGAGATTATGGCATGACCATGTTGTTGGCACGGTAATGGTCTAGAGACACAAAATAGGCCAGGCGTCTATGTCCTAAAATAGTTCCTAAGACAAGAATAGAAAGACAATAAAAAGGGTTATGTTGTGTCACGACCTATACCCGAAGTAAGGGAACGATTGCGAGACAACATCCTAGCCAACGCCGCAGAAACGGCATAAAACATTGTTTAGGTCTACAATCTAATAACAATTATAATATCAAAACTATCAAAAATGGTCAACTCCAAAAGGAGGACAAGCAATGACAATATAATATACTCAATCACAAACTCTAAGAAGATAGATGATACTGAAAGATAAAGACAACAAGATATGAAAATATTATCTTGAAAATCCAACACAGAATTATACAAGTCCAAAGTCTCAGAGTCAACAATCTCAAATAAAATACTAAATAATAACAAGCCAAAGTGTAATCTGGAGACAAAATCCAATACTAAATTAGTCTAGCTAAGCTACTCCAATGCCTCATCGGCTGGAGCTAACCCATGCTGAACTAGGGTCTCCAAGTCTAAGCCAACTACGTCATGGCGACCGTAGTATGTAGGATACCCCTCCTCGCCATAATCTATAAAATTTTGTCAATATATCCAGACAGGATAGAACGAGCACAATCTACTAACAACTGTTCACAAGATATAACAAATGCTATGAGACTGTAAATATAGAGTATGTACAATAATAATAGAAATATACATATAAGTATCATGGCAAGGTAATCTGTAAACTAGAGCTAGAACAAGGCAAGTAAAACTGATCATGGCATATACAAGAATTAAGAATCATCTATCTAGGTGTGTGAATAATAGCTTCGATATGTGGCCGGCTTGGATCTGAACAAGGTCTAATGACCTAGCAAATTATACATGGAGTGTAAGATTGGTTTCACAAGGTCTACAAGAATAAATAAGGCGGATAATGACCACACATCTACACTAATACTCCCCGCCCCCGACTGGTAGACTAGATCAAAACAAAATATGCTATGACACGGGATTCTACGAGAAGGGAGAAAGTCTCCTCGAGAATCAGTGTCCATATACTACACAAGAACTACAACGACATACACAAGATATACCAAGATAATAAGGAATAACATCTCATGTCGGGATCCATGAATACCGATCCATGTGACCAACGTGTCAAGAACAAGTATATCTATACTAAGTACATGAACTATAACAGTTATCGTAAATTAGAAAAGTTATCAGAGAATGTACTCACCTGAGATCTGGTGGAAAATATAAACAATGTATCGAGCCTCCAAATGAAGTCACAGACCTAAAGATGAGATATGCATGAGTCAAATAGGGTTTAACATTGTTAGTCATGATTTTTAGTTTACGCTATGCAAATCTAGGTCAAACTCAGTCACACTAGGTCAAACTAAGTCACACCAAGTCAAACTAAGTAAAACTAAATCATATTAGGTTATACTAGGCTAAACAAAGTCAAATTAGGTCATACTAAGTCAAACAAAGTCAAACTAGGTCAAGGTAAGACAAACTAGGTCAAGGTAAGTATAACAAGGGCAAACTATGTCAATCTAGATTATACTAGGTCAAGGGTTGACCTATAGTTCACTTTTGGTCAACTTGTCAACTCTGGTCAACTTCTAATCCAATCTAGGTCAAACTGGATCAATAGTTCACACACAGTTGACTTTTGGTCAACTGGTTAACTCTGGTCAACTCCTAGTCCAATCGAGGTCTAATGTTGACTTGTAGTAGACTTTGAGTCAAAATAGTCAACCTTGGTCAAACATAGTCAAATCTAAGTCAAATACCCTATTCCTAACCATTACCTACAAAGATAACTAACTTATCGTATCTTTATAGGTATCTTATATCAATACCTTAAATATCTAGGTAATACCTTAACACCCCATCTACTTTAGACTAGTAGATAACTCACTATCCTAGTCTAATAGATCCTGCCATTTTTTAGACTAATATCTACCCATCTACCTTAACATCCTACCAATACCTTACCCTTAGACTATAGGTAAATCTCATTACCTTGTCAATACCTTAGACTTCTCATTTACCCTCCAAGATACTAACTATCCCTCTAGGATACTAACTTTTACCTAACACTCTAACTTACTAGTATCATAATCTCTAAGATACTAAAATATATATTTAGGACACTAGCTATATACATCTTAACTATCTAACATGTACTTATAGTATCCTAAATTCTAAGTTACTAACAAGTAGTATCCTACTCAAGGTAATATGACACACTAACCTATGACACCAAGATACCAACTTACATCTCTAGACTACTATCTATCCACTAACTTAGGATAATAATTTCTAATATAGGATAATAACTCTATATCAAAGCTATCCTAGGATACTAACCAAGATACCATATACTTTATTCCTTTTGGTATCCTAATACCCTTAACTTTGTTGGAAGTCCAAAACCTTGGTTTAGGTATAAATACTTTAGTCTTCCAATACCCAAACTATAATTATCTAGCTTCTACTTTATCTACCCCAAGCCATTAGATAACCAATACCTTAGTATCTAGCCCTAGTATCTATGTAACCATACCTTACCTTGAAGGTAAACCCCCTATTACCTTGTCTTGAAGGTAAACTTTCTACCTTACCTTGTGATAAGGTAAACCTATTTACCTTAAAGTAAGGTAAATCAAAATATCCTAGGATACAAACATCTAGTATCCTAAGATACTATCTATCTACAAACTAACCACTATCTAACTTAACTCTAATCTATACAAGATACAACTTATCTAACTATCTAAGATATCTAACTATTGGGATACTAACTCATCTAATCTTCAACCACACACACACAAACCATGGATAACCAAGATACTAATATCTAACTATATCATATATGTATATATATCCGTCTCTAACTCTAACCAACTAACATATGTCATATCTAACTAACAATAGCATAGACTAACACAACTAACTATCTAACTTATACAAGACACCACTATCTAACTTCTAAGATACCTCTAACCTCTACATGGATTCTAACATAACCACTAACATATCCATACATACAAAATCTAAATCCCTCTCCACTCCAACACTAACACACACACAAACACATATACCAAATCTACCCCCTCTTTTCTAACACACCCACACATCTATATACAAATACACTACCACTCAAGCAAAACCTAAATTACTCAACAAACCACACTAGCCTCAAGTCAAATATGAAGGAATGATTCTCCCAACTCTCTAACCTTCATAACGCACACACTACACTACTATCTTTACAACATCAAACACACACTAGCACATATCCTCTATCAATCTCACTTCTCTCTACTGACCACGCACATCCTTATCTTATTCATACACACAGACAATACTAACATATATTACCTAACAATAATATATATTTATGTGCTGCGGGGGCGGCAGGGGCTGGAGGGACGACGGGGCTGCGGGAGGCGGCGGGGGGTTGTGGGTGGCGGGGGGTGGGGGGCGGCGGGGGGTTGTGGGTGGCGGGGGCTGCGGGGTCTGCAGGTCGGGGCAGGGGGTCAGGGGGAGGGCACAATTGATATTTTGAATTATATATAGGTTGAGTTGTTTAAATTCACTGTTTCACATGCATTCCCTTTCACAGTTTTGCTAATTTAAAATTGAACTTTATTTGCTAATTATGATTGTAATGTATGTATACAGGTAAGTGTATGTTAAATGCAAGATATGAAATATGATATATGTAGGTAGTGGTTGTGTGTTATAGGCTATGGCCATATGAGTTGTATGTATATGTTATGTTGTATGATAGGTAGTAATTGAATGATGCTTGATTTCATATAGGTTTAGTGTTGTATTGGTATAGGTAGGCTTACCTATAGGCTTTTTAGCGACAAATTTTTATTTTTACGATTGATTTTTAGCTACGGCTATTTAGCGACGGATTTTTTTCGTCGAAATTAGCGACGGACTTTCGACAAATCACCGACGGATTACCGTCGAACATTTAGCTACGGCTATTTCGCGTCGAATTTTTTCCGATATCGAACTATCGGTATCGGTATCGAACAATCGTTATCGGACTATCGGTATCGGTATCGAACTATCGGTAGCGGATCTACCTCTTCGGCCGTATGTACTTATTGCCGATCGTAGCGGATTAGTATCGGTATATCGGTTTGGTATAGGTCGTATCGGATGGTATTGACCTTATCGAATTGGTATCATACTATTCGATATGTATCGGCCGTATAGCTAGGATTCGTATTGGCCTTATCGATTCGGTATCGGCCATATCCGATCGGTATCGGCCGTATCGGATATGTATCGACCGTATCAGATTAGCAAGGTGGAAGGTTTAGTAACAACAATACTTGGAATTTTTTTTCTCGAGCTAGGATACCATTGCAAAAGAGTCACGAGAGAGTAAAAAACCTCATAGATATTGATGTTTACGAGAGTGATTGACCAATTACAGTAACATACATGCTGTATTTTCCATCATGAAAGGAGAGATTGAAGGCAATCAAATACAGAGTTGTATTTCGGAAGAAGAACTCCTATAAACTCTTTCTTCACAAAGCAAGCTATAGAGAATACAGAACAAGTATCGAGTTCATAACCTACTTCGCAAGAGAAGTATCTTACTGTTCTATGTCTGATCAGCCTGAGATAACTGAGAACATTAAGATACTTCTCTTGTGAAGTAGGTTATGAACTCGATAATTGTTCTGTATTCTCTATAGCTTTCTTTGTGAACAAAGTGTTTAGAGGAGTTCATCTCCCGAAATACAACTCTATATGTTATTGCTTTCAATCTCTCCTTTCCTGATGGAAAATGCAGCATATATGTTACTGTAATTAGCCAATCACTCTCGTAAACATCAATATGTAAGAGATATTTTTACTCTTCCGTGACTCTCTTGCAATGGTATTCTAGCTCGAAAAGAGAGAAATCTAAGTACAGTTGTTACTAAACCTTCCACCATACTAATCCGATACGGCAGATACATATTCGATACGGCCGATACCTATCGGATATGGCTGATACCGAATCGATAAGGCCAATACGAATCCTAGCTATACGGTCGATATATATCGGATATGTATCTACCAATTCGCTAAGGCCAATACTAATTTGATACGGCCTATACCAAACTTATAGACCGATATTAATCTAATGCGGTCGATACTAAGTGCATCCGGCCTATATACCAGCGGATCCACTAGTTACATGATTATATACTAATTTTGTTTAGTTTGTCTTACGATACAGATTTTTACATCCAATCTATGATGGATCATTATTTCGTTGATCGTACATGGATGTACAAATGACAACATAAGAGCAGAATAGGTGTGAGTGACGATTTTTCAGGCAGGCATGGAAGTGTTTCTTAAGTATACCACAAGCAAAGCTTAGTACATGGACGGTAACAAAATCAAGTATTCATATCGTAATTATCGCAATAAACGTTAAGAAGAAGTGGTGACTGTGAGAGATCATTTGACCGGTAAGGGTTTCGTACGTGATTACGGCATGTGGTTATCGCAAGTTAAAATATACGTGGAAAGATAGGTTGCGAATGCTACTACTTATGCTTTTGATGATAATGCTGCAACGGATTTTGTCATCGAAGATGACGAATGCTCTATTGATTATGGAGACCTAGAGAACCTTTCATGAGATATGGTGTACGACGTGGCAGGGCCAAATTTTGATCCGAAGGATCCTAATCCCAAGGCGAAGGAGTTCTTTGATATGTTTCAGGATGCAGAAACTCCTCTATATCCTGGTTGTGAGACTCATTCCGTATTGTCAGTGACGATACGGTTGTTGAACATAAAGTCCGATTTTATCTTACCACAAACTTGCTATGATCGGATTATTCAACTAATCAAAGAGGTATTACCGAAGGAATCAAAAGTGCTTCCAAAAAACTTCTACAAGTCGAAGATGATGGTCCGACAACTAGGATTAGGGTACGAGAAGATAGATTGTTGTCGCAACGGATACATGTTATACTACAAGGAGAACGATGACATAGAAAGTTACAGCTTCTATAATGTGGATCGTTACAAGCCTATCAGGGAAAAAAGAAAGTCAACTAGAAAATGACGTCCTTACAAGTATATGCATTACTTGTCGATCACGAAGTGCTTGCAGAGGATGTATATGTCTCAGAATACAGCATAACACATGACGTGGCACAATAAAGAACGCACAAAGGATCATGGAGAATTATCACATACTTCGGATGGAGAGGCGTGGAAATATTTTGATTTGCGCCATACAAATTTTGCTGCAGAGCCTTGAAATGTACGTCTGGCGCTATATTTTGATGGCTTCGCCCCTTTCGGGCAGTCGGGATCTCAATACTCATGATGGCCGGTCATTCTTACCCCTTATAATCTGCCACCATGGATGTGTATGAAGACTTCTTATATGTTCTTGACAGCTATCATACCGGGTCCAAAAAATCTGACGAAGAACATGATATATTTACAGCCATTGGTGGATGAACTGAAACAGCTGTGGGGGATCGACGTCGCGACCTATGATATTTCTATTAAACATAACTTTCAGATGAGAGCTGCACTGATGTGGACAAACTGTGATTTTCTCGCATACAGTATGCTGTCGGGATGGAGTACTCACGGCACCATGTTTGTTCGATATGCATAGAAAATATTAAGGAGTTCCACCTTAAGCATGGAGGAAAAAAAATTCTTTTTTTGATTGTCACTGTCAATTTTTGCCGGCGAGTCATCCTTGGACAAAGAACAAGGACGCGTTCATAGCTAGAAAACAAGAATTTTCTCATCCGCCTGCCAGATTGTCGGGATACGATATTTGGGAAGATGTAAAGGACTTATCCACTGTAATAGAAGATCCATTAAAAAATTGTGTCGATAGATTCAGACAAAGCCATAACTGGACCAAACGGAGTATCTTCTGGGACTTGCCTTATTGGAAAGATAATCTTATAAGGCATAATCTTGATGTTATGCATATCGAAAAGAATGTGTTCAATAATGTCTTCAATATCGTCATGGATATTCAAGGAAAGACGAAGGACAATCCAAAAGCAAGACAAGACATTGCCAAGATATGCAAGCGTCCTTATCTGAACTTGATATAATGGGGAGCCGGTGGACAATTAACTAAGCCGATAGCACAATACACATTGAGCAAGGAAGATAGATTAATAATGTGCAACTGGGTATCTACTTTAAGATTTTCCAACGGCTATGTGTCAAATTTGTCTAGATGTGTTCATCTTAATGAAGCAAGCTAACGGGAATGAAGAGTCACGATTGCCATGTATTTATGGAAAGATTACTGCCCATTGCTTTGAAAGAGTTTTTACCTTCTGCTGTATGGGTTCCGTTGGCTGAAATATCTATATTCTTCAGGGATATTTGTTCAACTAAGTTGATGGTGCAACACATGGTTGAACTTGAGGAGAAGATTATCTTAACAATTTGCAAGTTAGAAAAAATATTTTCCCCTGGCTTCTTCGACAGCATGGAGAATCTACCGATTCATCTAGCATACGAAGCCCGTGTCGGTGCATCTGTTCATTATCGATGGATGTACCCATTTGGAAGGTACATAAACATTAATATAATTTAAGTTGAATTTTAGTGGGTTTTAAAATTCATTCTTAATTCTCAAGATAATTTGTCTCTCTAGATACCGACACCATCTAAAGAAGAATATTGGCAACAAGGCTCATATAGAGGCTTCGATATGCGAAGAATATCTTATCGTGGAGGTGTCAAACTTCTGCTCTATTTATTTCGATACTCATGTTAAGACAAATCGAAATAGACCTCAAAGGAATGACGAGGACATTGAGGATGAAGGTATATTCAATGTATGGGACAAGCCTGTTGGGGCTAGTAAAAAAATGATGGTTGACTGACGACAGTACACTTGCACTCGTTATAATCTCTAATTTGATGAAGTATGTGACTATACTTATATATTCTTATTCTCTCTAACAGTGTATTTAGAGATGCAGTCAAAATGATGACACCCGATATTACCGATGAGGGACTTCAAAGGGAGGTTGATTGTACATTTCTGTCATGGTTTCGCAAATACGTAAGTAACTGAGATAATATGTTATGCGGCTACCATTAAAATATAGGCATCTAAAATATTTAAATTATAAATATTTGTTTACAGGTTTTATTGCCTAAACTAACACTCACAAATGAGATTGTTCGTTATCTGGCATTAGGACCGAAGAAGCAAGCAAAGACTTGGCCAGGCTATTTTGTAAATGGCTTCAGGTTTAAGGCAACTCAGAATGCTATAAATATCGAATTTATTAATGACGTCATAGTAGTAAGGATTCCGGTGTTTGCATAAGAGGCACCATCTATGATGACGAGCCGGACTTTGACTATTATGGAGTGCTTCGGGATATTGTAGATTTACAATATGCTGCCACATATGATATGCATATTGTGTTCAAATATGAGTGGTTCGATTCGACACCAAATATCGGTTAGAGAATCGATAAACAATTTAGATTTTTCGATATAAATCATCGCATGAGGTATAGAGGGTCCGATACATTTGCGATGGCAAGTCAGGCTGTTCAAGTCTACTATACAAGCTACCCAAGGCGTCGTAGAGATCGATTTGACTGGTGGGCAGTATGCAAGATTAATTCTAGAAATATATTCAACGTTGGAGACCAAGCATAACAAGAGGACCAGATCGAAAAGTCCCAGTACTTGGGACAACAGTCGGATACAATAGATGTTGAAGATATTGTTGAGGAAAATAGAGGGGAGGAAGAGGTTGATGCACAAGACTTAGCTGTCAACCAGAGGAGAAAGAGGCGTCTTATCCCAAATATTGAGGAGGAAGAAGAAGAAGAAGAAGAAGAAGAAGAAGAAGAAGAAGAAGAAGAAGAAGAAGAAGAAGAAGAAGAATTTGATGGGGATGAGGATACAGATAAAATCGACGATGAGAATAAGGATGAGGATGAGGATGAGAATGATGATGATGATGAAGACGAGGCCGAGGACGAGAACGAAGATGATGACGATGATTAGGTTAAATATTGTTGTATATTAAAAATACTTCCAATTACATAAATTCATATTTTTTCGTTCGATCATTTACTTATTGTATGATTTTCTTTTTGCAGATGGCACTCCTAGTCCTTTTCGTCGCAACGGCACTCGTCTCCCTGCTGGTGGTATGTATAGTTTAGTTTAGAATTTTATATTAATTTACACTTCTATATTGTTAAATATGTTTATGTGTTCTAATTACATGTCATGATGGCAAGCTATGGTCGTGCTGGTGGTGGTGGTGGTGCTGGTGGTGGTGCTGGTCATCGTGGTCGTGGTAGTGCTGGTGGTCGTGGTCACATTCAATCTTTTCGGGATGTGACACATCCAGCGAACCCGACCCGGAGAGTACCCCGGGCACAGACTCATCCCGCCGTCGATCGACAACTTCATCATGGCATGAGTCTCCATCAACTAGCGGATCCGTTCCGCCAGCGGACCGACCATCGGATCCACCAGTTAATACACAGTGGGCCCCGGAGTACCCCCATACTCGGTTCCATCCGATTACTAGGGAGTACATGCGCAGACCCGCGGATCCTTCGACGGCACCAGAGAGGCCGATAGGCGATTCCGACGAGAGCTATGGCCCGCAGGGTCCTCGTAAGTAAATTTAAGATAATTTATTAAATTTGTTTCATTTATTCAAGTTAATAATCCAGTCATTGCTTCTTTGTAGTTTTTTTCCGTTTAATATTGTTAGGTCTTTTGGAGAAATTATCAGGGCTAACTTCCATGGTCCCTACCTCAACTTTTCGTTGGTGCCCCCAAACTTGCAGTACGTCTGGCTCGACGAGTTGAGGGTATATATCTATATCTTATGGATAATTATTAGTTACTCTTTAATCAAACATTTTTTAAATTATGTGATAATTGAATTTGTATGTTAGACAAAATTTTGGTGGCCCCCTATCACGAGGACGCGATCCGCAGGACCTACAGAAGCGCTGCCTCGAAGAAGATACGAGATATGATTCATGATATTAAAATGGGACAGTCGAGGCCAAATTGGATCCGACAGGACTATTATGAGGAGCTCTTGGATATGATGGATACTCCTACGTACAAGGAGAAATCGGAGAAGGCGAAGGCGAACCGACGGGCCGCGGGGCTTCATACGGGGGATCAAGGCCCCACGCAGCGGCACTTGCAGATTTGGTGAGATACCGCAAATTCATTTCACTATCGAATTCGGTATTATTATATACGGAGTTAATTAAATTCTACAGAAATTTCGTATGTAGACCAAACGGGCGATAAAGGAGGAAAGGGCACCAGAATCGGTCACCATGCACGATGGGTTCAAGCATACGCACAAGAGTCGGAAGGACGGGACCTTCGTCGACGATAGGGCCAAGGACACCGATGTAAGTACTTATGTTTATGAGATTTATATTAGAATTAAAAGTATTCAGACTATAACTTAGTTAAACTTAGGATTCAAACTATAACTTAGCGAAACATATGATTTAGGTTACAACTTACGTAAATCTTATAGTATAAACACATTCATTTGATAGGTTGCGTATCGTGAGGCCCTTAGTCGGGCTCAGTCAACTGCTGTCGAGGTTGTCGATAAAACGACGCCCGCTCGGACGCCCTCTTCTATGGCCGCTCGTAACGACTTGTTCGTAGATACCGTCGGTGGCTTTAAGAAAAGGCGCATGTACGGAGTCGGCTCCCTATGGCCGTTGCACATGGCGACTTAGAGATTTCTACCGACACCGCCCCCTCCCACGGACCCGGCAGACGATGATGTGAGGTCGCAGCTTGTGCTGCTGTACGAGGCGGTGTCGTCCTTACGGAAGCAAATTGCTACGTACTTTCTGCCTCCGTATGCTATAGCCGATCCGTCTGCTGCTAGTGCCGGTCCGACTGCTACTGATGGCGGTCCTCGGCTGCTGGTGTCGGTCCTTCTTTCGTCGGTCATCTTTCTTTCAACCTTGCTGCCCCTCTGTACCGCCTTCGACTTTCGGATAGTGTCTTCGACGGATTGCCGTCGTACATAGTGGAGCAGTATTATCGTCGGTCGCAGGAGGGAGTACCACCACCGGACAATCGAATTCCTTCTGCTCCTTGAAGTATTATATAAGAATATTTTTTAAATTTGGAATAGTTGTGGGAATTTCAGATTATAACGACCGATATTAGTTTATGATTTCTGGATAATTGGTGTCTATTTTATATTTGTTTGGGTGATGCATATTTGTGATTATATATTGGTTTATGTGATTTTTGGATAATTGGTGTGCATTATATTCGTGTGTGATTTATATTGGATTATATATTGGTCTATATGATTGTATATTGTGATTATATATTGGTCCGATGTTCGGATGTTGTGTGAACAGGGAAAGCTCTGCAGTTTTTTTAAAAATATCTCAGTTAGCGATGGACTAGTGACGGGCTAGCGACTGATAACATCAGTTACCGACTAAATTTTGACAAAATATCAGTCGCTAACTAGAGAATTCCTAATATTTTCTAGTTAGTGACGGATGGTCGACGGACAGTCGACGGAATACCTTACATAGCGACGAATTTCTAACAGAACATCCGTCGACAAGGTTCTGATGGTATGAAAGGTGCACAGAACAGTAGCGACGGATATTCCGTCGAGAAGCCGTCGGTTTTTCGTGGGATTAAATTTGGCGAGGGATATTCTGTCGCCGTATGTAGCGGCTAATTTACGACGGTTTGGCGACGATGGTCGACGGATTAGCGACGAAATATTCGTCGCCATGGTTCTGGCAATGTCAAGCTTTTCCAAAACCCGATCGACGGATTATCCGCCACTAGTCCGTCGCTAAGCCGTCACTAGTTAGCGACGATAGGCGACGAAATAGCGACGGAACGATACCCTCTGATACACAGTAACGACGGTTTATCGAAGGACTGTCCGTCGCTAAGAGCCTTTACAATTCAATACCTGATACTTGAATTTGATGAAAGACCACCGGTAAGTCGTCGCTAATGCAACGAATAATGACGAAGGGAAGCCGTCGCTATTCCGTCGAGTGACGACTACGTAGAGACGAACTTTTTTTAGTGACGAGCTGATTGCCGACGGATTTTTTTGACCATTATCCGTCAGCGGTCCATCGCTAATCTGTATTAGCGACGGATGGTCGACGGATGTGGCCATCGCTAAAGCAACCTATTTTGGTAGTGTAAAGCATGCACCATCCCACTGTCCAATGCTTCGAATAGCATAATTGTCCTACAGTCTTAATACATATTTTCATGGTGCAAGGCTTGGCATAGCCTTTGCTCGTCCTACGGGTTAAGTTGTTGCACAATTGAGTTAGGCAATGCTATAGCACAGGCTATCAAAGTCATAGCAAGCACGGTCCCACAAATTCTATGGCATGTTATAGCCACACAGTCCCTCGGACTCAAAGCTCGTCATATGGAGTATGACATAGGCGGTAGTGACGCATCAAACACAAATTGGTTTAAGGCACGAGCCACGGTTGGTTTCAAGATAAGTATGCCACTATCTTGGCACTAATATGGAACACAGTTGATTCAAATTGAGTTTGGTATGAGGGCTATCAAATAGTCAATTTTCAGTTGAGTAAAATAATATGGTAACATAGAAAATGCTCACGACCGTAGGTCGTCGAGGTAGTCTCTGATTTTGGTAGTCTCTAACGTGGTACTGAAAAGATGGTAACACTAGAAAAATGATGACTCTGTAAGACGGTAGCTCGAGTCGAGTCTTCTATGGTCAATGGACAACTAGTGCACAAGGGAATGTTTCTTCGGACGGCCAACCAAGGGCCACAGGGCCGTTCCGACCTAGAAGAAAATACGGTATAGCCGAGCTGGGGGTACCGCTCATGTTATTTGGAAACTTTCAGCGGTGCTCACTACTTGTACTAAAAGGGTCACCGAATATCAAAGCTATAAGTCCAGGATAGATTATGGTTCTAGTGACTCTTTTATATAGATGAATCAGCATATTAGAGGCGATCCACATGCATACCTTTAGATTTAGTCGAGTATTGTGTGCACGATACCAATGAGTCAAGTTAAATATGTGCACGATTTACAACACAATATTTGGGCCAAAGATTTGGCTGCAACGGAGACACCGTACTTTGGCATGAGATGTGGCATCAGAAAGCTTGAGTCAGTGATACTAAGTTCATAAGTCTTGTTTGACTCAGTTGATGATTGCAATAGGAAAGGCTGCGAGGTGACAATATGATTAAGTCACACTAAGTTGTGAGGCACGGCCTCAATGTGGATACACAAATGAAGCTATGAAACGACCACGTTGTTGCGACACGAAGTTTAGGAAAGTTAACAAGCGATGAGACACATATGAAGAAGTTTATAGCACGACCGTGTGTTTGAGTCGCAAAGTATAGGCCGAAGGACAGCCAAGAGTTATTATATTGATATTGTTGGCACAGTAATGGTCTTGAGACACAAAATGTCACTACCACATTTTAGCTTGAGGGTATTTTTGGTCATTTGGTGAAAATTTATTTTAATTTATTGAAATTGGTTATTTCTATTTTTGACTTTGGCTATTAAGAATTGTGGACTAACATAGAAATTAACACTAGCTATGGTGACTTGGTTAGTATAGTGTGACCCTAGTCTAACTTAAGTCAACCTCATTTTTGTCATTAGAAACTAGTTTGAAATAGAAGAAATCAAGAATAAATGCAATGACTTATGACTTAAGGAATTGATTCCATGACTTATACAACTTAGCCCATAGGCCCATTAGTGAAACCCTAACCCTAACCAAGCCATACATGGCCGGCCAACCTAGGTTTCCCCCCTTATTTAAACACTTATTCACTTGTTCTTTCCTCTTTTGTGCTCAACCAACTTCTTGAAAGAAAAATTAAATCCCTATTTTCCTAAATTCATACTAATTCCATTTTATATCCTTTTTGATCCAAATCTTTTTGCAATAGTTTCTAATCACCCTCTATTTGATGTTCATGGAGAGTGATTTCAGTTTTTGAGCAATTTGGAGGATTTGGCTAGCAACGGGAACCGTTTGATTTGGGGCTTATCTTGATCTTTGCAACCTATAGGTAAACCCTTCAAATTATTAGTTAATTCTATTTTTCTTGCATAGTCACCTAGATCTAGGTGTCCCCTAGCTATAGTGAAGGTTTGGTGTCCATTGCATTTGATTTCATATCCGTATCGGACACGTATCATAGCTAGTGTACAAGTGTTTGATGAAATACCACACTCATATATTTTTTATTTTTTTTGAAATGTGTTTGATGGGATTTGTAGTGCTTAGTGTTGTGTGTGATTTTGTGTCAGCTTTGAGTCAATTTTGTGTCGTGTCGTGTCTGCACAGTGACACGAACACGCTGTACAGGCCGGGGCGCACTATCCTGCTGCTCGGGGCCTCGTGCTTACTGCACAAGGTACGTGGCAGCCTAGGACTTGGCATCGAGGAGAGGGAAATGACTGACATGTCACCCTCCGAAGCTTAAGTCGAGTCGTATTGTGTCGGACATGATATTGGGCCCGTACTGGCCACTGCCTACAGCATACACGTGACACAGGCGCCTCTGACACCGGTCTCGTGTCGCATCTGTTTGCCATGGATTATAAAAGAACAGAATAATTTATATGGAAGGACTGGACTTTTACTTGACAACATAAACTCGCTCGTACAAAGAAAGCCTAGGGATAAAAACTAAGGTACAGCAGTCTAAGTACGATTATTTAGTTTTGATTCTGGGGGTGACGGTAGAGGCTCGGGAAAGCGACGACCGCTCTACCTTACTCCTTGGACGATCAGACGTAGCCTTGGCTCTGATGAATAAATACTCTCTGGATGGAAAGACTCTTCTGTGCGTGCCTCTTTGTTTCTCTGTGTGTCCAACCGGGTGGAGAGAATCTCTTTTGCAAGAAAATGACACCTTGCTATATTCTTTTTCTTTTTTTCTCTGGATCTTTCCTTCTGCAAGGGAATGACATCTTGCTATTTATAAGAGTGGGGTGTGATCATTAGGGTTTGCAATGATTCTCTCCTTAAAAAGTCGGCGGCTAATCATCTAGTCCACTAATCTTGATTGCATTACATCTGGGAAATTGATTCTTGATTGTGCCAAATCTGTATGGGCAATTAATGCTAATTGTAATGAATCCTCATAATCTTTTATGACAAGCTCGGATCTCCCGCCACGTGTCCTCCATTTACTTAATCATAACAAATCTGATTTGACTTGAGTAATAATGGTGATTGTACTAAATCTATTTGTCAGGATTTGCGAACAGCCATAACTCCGAGGGGATAAGACAGCCACGTGTCTCAACTTGTCATGAGGATCGCCATGTGTCTCAACCGTCATGAGCGGAGCATCTGGCAAAGCCACATGAGTGTGGTCTAAGTGAACCGCATACGGGTGACTCTTAAGTCCTAGCCGCATGGAGGTAACCGTCGCATTGGGGCAGCAGCTTTGTGAAGAAGGCAACTGCATGAAATAGACAGCCACATGAAGCACGTAGCCGCATGAAGGGGTAGCCGCATGAAGTAGGCAGCTGCATGACGGATGCAGCCGCATGAAGAGGACAGCCAAATGAAGAATACAGCCGCATAAAGAGAAAAGCTGCATGAAAGATGCAGCCGCATAAAGGATGCAGCCGCATAGGGGTGCTTGGGACTTGATGGATCCTGCCAGTTATAGAATATTTTCTTCTTTTCCCAAGGGGCACTCCATCATTATTTCGGCTTTATGGCAGAGCTGTCATTCATTGTGTCAGAGCTGTCATCAGAGCAATTAATTGGAAGGCTGCTTTATGGCCAGCTGTAGAAGCGGACAGCGTATGGCCAGGTGTCTTTGCCTGAGCCGCATGGAGCTGTTGTGGAATTTTGAGCCGGATAAATTTCTGAAGGGTTTCTGAGCCGCATAAGGCTCCTTCTGTTTGGAGCCGCATGGGCTTCTTTTATCTTTTTTCATGCTTCTACAAGACCCCCTTCAAAGTTTTTAATTTACAAAATTGAAATACTTTGAATAAGAAGCATGGCTGTGTATAAGCTCTTCTAGCCGTAGAGGATATTCTGACTGTATGGCCTTTCTAGCCGCATGGACATCCTAGCCGCATGAATTGCTCTGGCTGCATGGATCATTTTTGGCCGCATACTGTTCTCTCTGCCATGCAGGCGGCATTAATTACTCTTGATTTGTTATGATTTGGAGCCGTCTTTAGGGGAAAATTCCAAGAGTCGGTTCATTAAATATTCGAATTTCGTGGTTTGATAAATCTTCTTTATGAGAGGAGACGAAATCCTAGGAGTCGGTTTTGCCTGCAGCACGAGACTCGGAGCGTTCATCAATCCACGTGTATCCCCTTGGCCTCCCATAAAAGAGTAATTTAGGAAGAGAAACTCTTTACTCTCCTTCCTAATTCAAGCACTTCTTGCCCTAACTGTCATCCTCTTCTTCTTCTTTCTTCGATCAACAATGGCTCCTAAGTCTTCCAAGGCTGCCTCTGCTGCGACTAAGGGCAAAAAAGCCGCTTTCTCGTCGGCCACAGTGCCTGAAGTGCACTCTGACGTCCACCCCACCATTACTGGTAAGGATGTACTCAGAACTAGGGCTATGTCGCATACTTATGCGCGGGCCTTCTTCATCTTCGCCTACTGTGCTGCGTGTGCCTCCCGAACCGCATGGGGGTATACCCTATGTCTGGGCCGCATAAGGGTTGCATAAGCACTTCCTGGACTAAACCACATAAGGACTTTCTGAATCGAACCGCATGAAGCCTTCATAAACAAGACCGCATAAGCCCCATTTTGGACTGTGCCGTATAAGGCTGTGCTGAACTGAGCCGTATAATGACCCTTCAAACAGAGCCGCATAAGTCCCTATGAAGTGAGCCGCGTGAAGCCCTCTCAAACAGGGCCGTATGAGTTCGTCTGGATTGGGCCGTATAAGGCTCTGACAATCTAACTTCATTTCCTTTTATTTTTTGATTCTTGCAGCATCCCTGCCGAACGATGAGATCATTGTGAAGGAAGAGCTGTTGCCTCCTCTCAAACAAGAGTCATCATTTGTTAAGGAGGCGGTGATACCAACAACGGAGGAACATAAAGGAGAGCTGGTGCCCATTGCTGTAAAGGAGGAGCCCCAGTCTGACAGCGGTAGTACTGGGAGTTCTGACCTTTCTACTCCGGATGAGGATTTTGCTCGAGTAGATCCTTCATATGCAAAATGGTTGAGGGATTGGTATATGCGCCCCCGCAACTAGGATTCGTGGGCTCTCATAAATGTCCGGCTTTTGTCTTGATATTTCTGTCTGTCTTTAGCTGCAGTTTGTGTTTTGCTTCTTTTGGACATCAATGTAATCTTTTTTTTTGGTCTGAATGAAATGATAGTAGACTTTTCCGACTTGCTCATGAGATGTAGTCATGTGAATGTAACCGCTTTTGAATGACCGGAATACATTTGCTCTATTCTTTGCTTTGTAGTAGTTGCCCCAATGAGAGACTTTTTGTGGACCTATTAACCTTGGCGTACCGTGATTCTTGATACGGATAATAAGTTAGGAGGGAACCAACATACTTACTCAGAGGTAATGAGGACATGGTAAATATGAAGGTTTCTTCGATGGAGCCTTCCCACTTAGAGGTAATGAGGATATGGCAGGAGTGGGCTCCATGAAGGAAATATAGAACGACTCAGAGGTAATGAGGACATGGAGGTTCTAGGCGAGGTAGCATCGACGTGGTTGTTTCGACAAATCTGTGGATCTGTTACCCTTTTTGTGTACTAAAAGTCCGGGTATTGGATCATAAGGGGGAGCTCTTTCCGGGAAGAAAGTCCAGAGGTATAATCATAGATGACTTACTACCTAAAAGATACAGTATAGATTCATCTGTCGTGATCAGAGTGTAAGTTCAGCGGTACCTGCGGGTACATAATTCGACAATCTGGAGATTTAGAGTCAGCATGTGAGTTTAGCGGTACGAGCGGGTACATGACTCGTCATTTAGGAAGATTTGTAGTCGGAATGTGAGTTCATGGGTACCAGGGGGGTGCGTAACTCATTGCTTCGGAAGATTTATTTTCGAGATGTGAGGTCAGCGGTACCAGGGGGTACGTAACTCATTACTGCGGCAGATTTGTAGGCGGGATGTGAGTTCAGCGGTACCAACGGATACATAACTCAACACCCTAACAGATGTTGTTTCAAACATAATACTTCTTTAGGAACTTGCCGTTGATGGGAAACATGAGCAAGTCTCCATTTTGTTTTGCGAGGCGGTAAGCTCCAATAGAGAATACAACATCGATGATGAACGGGCCTTCCCACTTTAGCTGGAACTTGCCGACAGTTTTGTGAGTCATAACCATCGGCCTCCGAACTGCCAGAACGAGGTCGTCCACTTAGAATATTCTGATTTTAACCTTCTTGTTGAATGCTCCGGAGATACGTGCCTGGTACAGCTCGATTCGTTGTTGAGCTAATAGGCGCTTCTCATCCAAGGCCTCCAACTCTTGCAGTCGGCGATGGTGATTATCATCTGTTGTCAACCGATACATGAGAGCGACATGGAGCGAGGGGATTTGAGTCTCTAGTGGGAGAACTGCCTCACTCCCATATACCAGAGAGAATGGCGTGTTCCCAGTGGCCGTCCGTACTGTAGTACGGTATGCCCACAAGCATTCGTCGAGCTATTTATTCCAGTCGCGTTTGTTTGATGACACAAACTTTTTGAGAAGTTTGATGATTGTTTTGTTGAATGCTTCAGCCAGACCATTAGCCGTTGGGTTGTATGATGTTGAAGTAATATTCTGGATTCGGTATTTATCGTAAAACTGATAGAAGGCGTGGCTTGCGAACTGCGAACCATTATCATGAATGATCCTTCGGGGCTGTCCAAAGCTGGTAAACGACGTGATGCTTGAGGAAGCTGATCATGTTTGAAGTCTTTACTTCTGCAAGCGGAACAGCCACCGCCCATTTGGAGAAGTAATCTGTGATTGTGAGTATGAAATGATGTCCTCTGGACGAAAGTGGAGTGATCGTACCAATGATGTCCATTCCCCATGCTTCGAAGGGCCAGGATGCCACCGTCGGATGTAGAAACTCGGATGGCTGGTGGATGAAATCTGCGTGGACTTGACAGGCTTTGCATTTTCGTGCATAGTCTATTTCATCTGCAACCATTGATGGCCAGTAGTAACCCATTCGGCGAAGACGATCTTATAGTTTTGGGCTAGGCTGATGGGCCCCACAGATGCCATCATGAGCTTCATGCACGGGTTCTTTGGCTTCTATATTCGACAGACATCGAAGCAGTAATCCATCGTATGATCGCGGATATAGCATTTTTGTCTCTGTATCGTAGAAGAATCGGAGGGAACGTTTTCTGATAGAGGTGGCTTCCTTCGGATTCTCTGGCAGGATGTCGTAGACTATGTAAAACCCCTAAATTTCTACTATTTTTTTATCGATTTTGGTACTGATTTAAAATTTTTGTATTGTACGTCGCGTAGTCGTATTGTATGTCGTGTACGGAAATTTTATTTTTCGTTTTGCTCGACGAGTGCGAATATATGCGAGCATACATATTTTTAGAAAAATATTTTCTTATTTTTATAGTTTCAAAATAATATATGTAATATTTCCTAAATTTATGATTTTATTTATGTAAAGCCTTTTACTTAGAATAATTAATACTCTTAGTGCATGCACATATTTCATAAATATTTTGCTAGTTTATTTTAAATAAAAATGAAATTTTCAAGATTTATTAATATTAATAATTTATTATTCAAAGATATTTAAAAATATTAATGTAATTTTCGAAATTAATATTATTAGTATTTTTGGAAAGCATATTTTGAATTTATTGTGGCGATTTAAATCTTGCTTTGCATTTATGGATTTATTTAAATAGTAAAATATATTTGAAATTTGATTATCCCATTTGATTTTAAACTAAAATAATTTAATAATTTAATTTAAATTGGATTTTTATTTGGATTTGGATTGGATTAATTTTAAATTAAATTGCAAACTATCTATTATTAGGTTTAAACCAAATCCTAATCCTTATCTTAATGGGAATTCCCACATCCTATAAATAGGCAGGTACTCATCCAATATTTTTTCCCACAAGTAAATACCTCCATAAAATTTCCACAAAGTGTACGTGCCTCGTGTCGGTGTTCCAACTATCCTCGTGTCAGCCGTGACGGCCTCGGATTCGACCCCGGGTGTCTTTCCAATAGGTTAATTCTTTTACATATACATCCCCATCAACTTCTCGTGTCTGACATATGGACACAATCCATATATTCCAATCCCTACCACAGTCATGTCGGACACACCCCGACACCACGTTCATAACCAGTCTACCGACACCACCCAAGCCAACCCTAACTCTAAACCAGCAATAGCCCGTCCCGACCATCTATTCTGTCCAGTGACCCATCACCACCGTGGCGACTATCGCAGCCTGAGCTCGTCTACCGTCGCCTCCAACTTCGCCAGCACCATACCTATGGCAACTACAGCCACCCCCAACCGCTGCGAATTCCAGCACCGCCTTCACCCTCGGCCAAACATCACCGCCACCCCGGCCAACACCGGCCGCACCCAAAAAGAAGCAAAAAACCGAAAATAAACACCAAAATTTACCAGAAATTTTACCTGGCCGTGCTCGACCCAGACCACCGTGCTTCCGCGTCGGGCCTCGACCATCCGATGCCGTGTACGTGCGCGCCTCCGCCGCGCCAGGAGATCCTCCGCCTCACCACGTACGGAGAACACCGTCGGAGCAGCGCCCCCTCCGCGCGTGAAAACCCCTCTCCCAGATCTGCCGGCGTCGAGCTTTTCCCGGCCACCCTAGTGACTCCGCCCGCTTTTCTTCCGGCTTGCCCTCACCGCCGAACTGCCGTCGACGCAAACCCAAGCGCCGCTTCCCCCTTTCCACTTCTCCACCGCCAGGCTGACAAGCCATCCGCCGCCTCCCTCCACGCGTGTCCGCCCGTCCCTTTCATCAGCCGGACGCCGCACTCCCTCGCGCGCCGCTCCGCCGCGTCCTGGCCAAGCGCCGGTCGTCGAAACCCCTGTCCTCCGGCCGCGTCGCCCCTACGCCGCCTCCGTCTCCGCCTCCCTTCCCCCCTCTGGTCGACTTCCCCCAACCCTCGCCCGTCGCCTCACTATCCCTCTCAGCCCGCCGGACCGCCTCCCTGCCTTCCCTCTCTTCTCCGCTCCTCTCTCTCTCCTTCAGCTTCTCTCTCCCCCTTTTTTTCTTTATTCGAAGAGGAAAAGCAGCACTAGTGACTGCTGCGTTTAAAGTTTTTTTATTTCTTTTATTTTATGTATTCTGTTGCTTTTGTGTTTGGTTAAATTTTATTTGTTTTCTTTTTTTCTCTTTTCTATTTCTTTTAGTAATTATTGTTATTATTACTATTATTTGCTTTCCTATTCATTAAAAATATCAGTAAGTTATATGTATAGTATCTGTACATGTAGGTATACATAGATAATATCAGGGTTTCCTTGTATTAATACTGTTGGTATTGGCAATATTCTTTAGTATTATACCACAAGTATTGGTGTTGCTATTATTTTTATTTAGTATTAATATTATTATTTACTTTGGAAATTATTATTAGTATTTTATAAATAGTATTAGGGCTTGGCCTGTATGTACTTCATAGTAGATTTAGAATATTTTATGGTATTTCTAAATAAGCCCCTTGACCTAAAAAGTATTATCGTAATATTTTCTAATAATTATAGTTTGACCAAAATTAAAGGTTTAATCCTAAAATAATTTTTCTATGTTTCAAAATGATTATTTAAAGACATTTTGATTGGTAAAATCATAGTTTTCAACTATCATAATTATTCTCTAAAAATAAAAGTTATTAAATATTTTGACCAAGTGGAGCTTTGTGCATATATTTTCTAGGATTATTATAACTATTTATCTATACCAAATCTTTCCGATTATCTAATCATATCCATGACCAATCATTCGTTCCCTATTTTCTCGCAAAATTCGAACTTTCCTAAATTGTCCCTAACTAATTTGACCCTTCTGGACCCAATGGAACTGTCCGTGCCATCAACAGAGGTCCCCTTGTGCAGTTGTTACACCAAAGTTGCAGATCGTGCCACCTTGATCATCGTAGCACACCAGGTGCCCTACCAGGCAAGACACATTGCCATTTGCTGTTTATTTATTTTAGCTCATATTTCATGCATTATTTATTTTTTTATGCAAAATAAACTGTGATACATGGCATAACCTGTTAGAACTTATTGTTCATATATTTCCTGCTATGTATTATTTTTCTCACATTAAATCTAGATTTAAGGGACCACCTTGTGTGTTGCATTTATTGGCCTTAACACGTTGTAATACGAAGTTGTGTGTCGCATGTAGGAAACGGAAGTGCATGATTGGCTGGCCACCAGTACGTACAAGCCGTGCGATTGGAATAACCGCTAATAGATGTTGCATGCTTAGTTTGACTTAGCGGTTATAGAGGTTTACTGTTGTGGATACAACAAAGTAGGCATTGGGCGGGGAGGACAATTCCTTAGCGTATGGGCTTTGATGTACTTTCCCTTGTGACCCGGACTCTCCGCTGGAGATACGGGGTTGATGACCCATGATTACTGACGGCCACTGACGATTCTACGGAACGTCATGCTCTTACTGTTGGGGCCTCTGGTGCCCAAGGGGGGACCATGCCGATCCTAATTAACCAGGGCCCATGCGTAGGAAGGATTGTTCTTAACTACATTTTACTTAGAACGGTTAGGTACCTTTATCCGTTAGGTACGAGTACTTTTGGTTTGGGTACTTGTATCTGACCATGGCTTGGAACAATAACTTGTCGCGAAATAGTTTGTCACATCTTGTCCTTGTTTGGTTGTAGGTGTGACTTACTACTTCGATGAGAAGGTATTGAACCTTGTTGGGGTCCGGATACCATATTGGATTCTTTGCATGGAAAGATACGTCACCGTGAATTAGTTTTCCATCTCCTGTCCTTGTTTGGTTGGGGGGATGGTACGCTCGTTCAGTAGGTGCGTATTGGACCATGTTATAATTCGATTTACTTATTTATTTGAGCAATATTTATTCAGTTTATATGGCATGATATTATGTGTCTTGTTACGTCCCTCTGAGGACCTGGTTGTCTCGCCAGGTGTGTGCTATTGTCTTTCGCAGGTGTTCTAGCTCTAGCCGTGCTTATCGCTATTTCTTCGAGGATGATTGCGATTGGATCGTCTTCGCTTCGCTCGCCAAATTCATATCTTTTCTTATGTATTTTTTTCTTTACTTGTTGGTAGTGGATTTGTCTCCGCCCAACATATTGTATCAAGACAATTCAATCTCATTATATGATATCTTTTATTCATTTATTTTGTGCGGATGAGATTAGTTATGGTTCTACTGCATTTTACAGCTTATGTATTCATCTGAGGTTTCCATATATTGGATTATACTTCGTATGTATACAACTGGCATGTCTACGTTCCTAGTCCTGCATATTTTGGGACTGGGGCGTTACATGTTTTTGTGGTGGCCCATGCAGGTCAAGATAAATTGTTTGGTTACTTTACCGTACCAAGCAAGCCTGCGTATAGGATTAGAAGTTTAGGATCTCATCCACATACTTGACCTCTTTCCTTAATTTTATCTACCGTTTGACTCATCAATTTCATCTTGCTTGCTTGCTTCCATCCCTATTCTTATCTTTCCTTCGTGCTTGCTAGAGATTGACCCTACTAGTTAGTTGTCCCAAAACACCGTTAGTTTAATTCTTTAAGTTGGGTAGACTACCATATGACCTAGCAACCCCTTTGAGCTAGTGACCTATATTAGCAAGCTTATTTAGATCCTAAAATCTAGAGGACCTAACCCATCTAGCCAACCAAGGACTTGGACAAGAAGACTATAGGACAATTGTATGACTTAGAATCATGCTACCTTCTTTTTATCTAAATATCTCGTGCCTATGTTTTTTTACCACTTTGACTAATATTGCAACTATAATCTAGTTTTGCAAACTCATCTATTTATCGAGTTTGTTCATGACTTATGCTATTGAGCGGCCGCTCACTAAGATATTGTCTAATCAGAACCGGTGCATGATGGTCTGATCAACCAAGTGCATTTTGGTTCGCTTTATCTATCGTTCTACGTGGATGGGGACAAAGCTAAACTTGTCCTTTAGAGTCCCATCCGCGACTGCCTTGGCAACTTCTTTTGAAAATTTTTTTCGGTCGTCCTTGAATTACGTATTCATATTCGATAACGCCTCCTTCGAACTCTATATTGCTTTGCCCTCACCTATTTTAGGAGGACGAAAGCGTCATACTAGAAGTTCCTCTAACCTTCCCATCGGCTATGACCATTCTCATTCGATATTGCTATATCTTCATCCCAAACTACTCGGCCCTATCAAGACCCTCTAACCGCTTAAATTAAAATGAATCTTTTTCGTTCTATTAATCGCGACCCTCATTCATTACCCATGACTATACCGTATTATTTTTCTATGATCTAGATCGTGATTTCTTACGACATGATTTGTATTCGATTGTTTCCCATCGAAACCCCCTTGTGTCCTCTCATCCCCTACTAATTCTTAATTTCGAGGACGGAATTCTTTAAAGTTGGGTAGTATGTGAAACCCCTAAATTTCTACTATTTTTTTTCGATTTAGGTACTGATTTAAAATTTTTGTATTGTACGTCGTGTAGTCGTATTGCACGTCGTGCACAGAAATTTTATTTTTTGTTTTGCTCGATGAGTGCGAATATGTGCGAGCATACATATTTTTAGAAAAAACATTTTCTTATTTTTATAGTTTCAAAATAATATATGTAATATTTCCTAAATTTATGATTTTATTTATGTGAAGCCTTTTATTTAGAATAATTAATACTCTTAGTGCATGCACATATTTCATAAATATTTTGCTAGTTTATTTTAAATAAAAATGAAATTTTTGAGATTTATTAATATTAATAATTTATTATTCAAAGATATTTAAAAATATTAATGTAATTTTCGAAATTAATATTATTAGTATTTTTGGAAAGCATATTTTGAATTTATTGTGGCGATTTAAATCTTGCTTTGCATTTATGGATTTATTTAAATAGTAAAATATTTTTGAAATTTGATTATCCCATTTGATTTTAAACTAAAATAATTTAATAATTTAATTTAAATTGGATTTTTTTGGGATTTGGATTGGATTAATTTTAAATTAAATTGCAAACTATCTATTATTGGGTTTAAACCAAATCCTTATCTTAATGGGAATTCCAACATCCTATAAATAGGCAGGTACTCATCCATTATTTTTTCCCACAAACAAATTCCTCCATAAAATTTCCACAAAGTGTACGTGCCTCGTGTCGGTGTTCCAACCATCCTCGTGTTAGCCGTGACGGCCTCGGGTCCGACCCCGGGTGTCTTTCCAATAGGTTAATAATTTTACATATACATCCCCATCAACTTCTCGTGTCCGATATATGGACACAATCCACATATTCCAATCCCTACCACAGTCATGTCGGACACACCCCGACACCACGTTCATAACCAGTCTACCGACACCACCCAAGCCAACCCTAACTCTAAACCAGCAATCGCCCGTCCCGACCATCTATTCTTTCCAGCGACCCATCACCACCGTGGCGACTATCGCAGCTCGAGCTCGTCCACCGTCGCCTCCAACTTCGCCAGCCCCACACCCATGGCAACTACAGGCACCCCCAACCGCTGCGAATTCCAGCACCGCCTCCACCCTCGGCCAAACACCACCGCCACCCCGGCCAACGCCGGCCACGCCCAAAAGGAAGCCAAAAACCCAAAATAAACACCAAAATTTACCAGAAATTTTACCTGGCCGTGCTCGACCCAGACCACCGTGCTTCCGCGTCGGGCCTCGACCATCCGACGCTCTGTGCATGCGCGCCTCCGCCACGCCAGGAGCTCCTCCGCCTCACCACGTGCGGGGAACATCGCCGGAGCAGCGCCCCCTCCGCGCGTGAAAACCCCTCTCCCAGATCTGCCGGCGTCGAGCTTTTCCCGGCCACCCTAGTGACTCCGCCCGCTTTCCCTCCGGCTTGCCCTCACCGCCGAACCGCCGCCGACGCAAACCCTAGCG
The DNA here is from genome assembly GCA_029216955.1 of Iris pallida. Taxonomy (NCBI): domain Eukaryota; kingdom Viridiplantae; phylum Streptophyta; class Magnoliopsida; order Asparagales; family Iridaceae; genus Iris; species Iris pallida. The sequence continues at coordinate 101,622 of JANAVB010003425.1, forward strand.
CCGCTTCCCCCCTTTCTACTTCTCCGCCGCCGGCCGACAAGCCATCCGCCGCCTCCCTCCACGAGTGTCCGCCCGTCCCTTCCATCCGCCGGACGCCTCACTCCCTCGCGCGCCGCTCCGCCGCGTCCTGCCCAAGCGCCGGTCGTCGAAACCCCTGTCCCACGGCCGCGTCGCCCCTACGCCGCCTCCGCCTCCCCCTCCTTTCCCCCACCGGTCGACTTCCCCCAAACCCTCGCCCGTCGCCTCGCTCTCCCTCTAAGCCCGCCGGACCGCCTCCCTGCCTTCCCTCTCTTCTCCGCTCCTCTCTCCCTCTCATTCAGCTTCTCTCTCCCCCTTTCTTTCTTTATAAGAAGAGGAAAAGCAGCACTAGTGACTGCTGCGTTTAAAGTTTTTTATTTTTATTTTATGTGTTCCGTTGCTTTTGTGTTTGGTTAAATTTTATTTGTTTTATTTGTTTTCTTTTTTTTCTCTTTTCTATTTCTTTTAGTAATTATTATTATTATTACTATTATTTGCTTTCCTATTCTTTAAAAATATCAGTAAGTTATATGTATAGTATCTGTATATGTAGGTATACATAGTATAATATCAGGGTTTCCATGTATTAATATTGTTGGTATTGGCAATATTTTTTAGTATTATACCACAAGTATTGGTGTTGCTATTATTTTTATTTAGTATTATTATTATTATTATTTACTTTGGAAATTATTATTAGTATTTTATAAATAGCATTAGGGCTTGGCCTGTATGTACTTCATACTAGATTTCGAATATTTTATGGTATTTCTAAATAAGCCCCTTGACCTAAAAAGTATTATCGTAATATTTTCTAAAAATTATAGTTTGACCAAAATTAAAGGTTTAATCCTAAAATATTTTTCGATGTTTCAAAATGATTATTTAAAGACATTTTGATTGGTAAAATCATAGTTTTCAACTATCATAATTATCCTCTAAAAATAAAAGTTATTTAATATTTTGACTAAGTGGAGCTTTGTGTATATATTTTCTAGGATTATTATAACTATTTATCTATACCAAATCTTTCCGATTATCTAATCATTTCCATGACCAATCATTCGTTCCCTATTTTCTCGCAAAATTTGAACTTTCCTAAATTGTCCCTGACTAATTTGACCCTTTTGGACCCAATGGAACTGTCCGTGCCATCAACAGAGGTCCCCTTGTACAGTTGTTACACCAAAGTTGCAGATCGAGCCACCTTGATCATCGTAGCACACCAGTCGCCCTACCAGGCAAGACACCTTGCCATTTGTTGTTTATTTATTTTAGCTCATATTTCATGCATTATTTATTTTATTTATGCAAAATAAACTGTGATACATGGCATAACCTGTTAGAACTTACTATTCATTTATATTTCCTGGTATGTATTATTTTTCTCATATTAAACCAAGATTTAAGGGACCACCTTGTGTGTTGCATTTATTGGCCTTGACACGTTGTAACACGAAGTTGTGTGTCGCATATAGGACACGGAAGTGCGTGATTGGCTGGCCACCAGTACGTACAAGCCGTACGATAGGAATAACCGCTAATAGAGGTTGCATGCTTAGTTTGACTTAGCAGTTATAGATGTTTACTGTCGTGGATACAACAGAGTAGGCATTGGGCGGGGAGGACAATTCCTTAGCGTATGGACTTCGATGCACTTTTTCTTGTGACCCGGACTCTCCGCTGGAGATACGGGGTTGATGACCCATGATTACTGACGGCCACTGACGATTCTGCGGAACGTCATGCTATTACTGATGGGGCCTCTGGTGCCCAAGGGGGGACTATGCCGATCCTATTTAGCCAGGGCCCATGCATAGGAAGGATTGTTCTTAACTACATTTCACTTAGAACGGTTAGGTAGCTTTATCCGTTAGGTACGAGTACTTTTCGTTTGGGTACTTGTATCTGACCATGGCTTGGAATAATAACATGTCGCGAAATAGTTTGTCACATCTTGTCCTTGTTTGGTTGTAGGTGTGACTCACTACTTCGATGAGAAGGTATTGAACCTTGTTGGGGTCCGTATACCATATTGGATTCTTAGCATGGAAAGATACGTCATCATGAATTAGTTTACCATCTCCTGTTCTTGTTTGGTTGGGAGGATGGTACGCTCGTTCAGTAGGTGCGTATTGGACCATGTTATAATTCGATTTACTTATTTATTTGAGCAATATTTATTCAGTTTATATGGCATGATATTATGTGTCTTGTTACGTCCCTCTGAGGACCTGGTTGTCTCGCCAGGTGTGTGCTATTGTCTTTCGCAGGTGTTCTAGCTCTAGCCTTGTTTATTGCTAGTTTTTCGAGGATGATTGCGCTTGGATCGTCTTCGCTTCGCTCGCCAAATTCATGTCTTTTCTTATGTATTTTTTTCTTTACTTGTTGGTAGTGGATTTGTCTCCGCCCAATATATTGTATCAAGACAATTCACTCTCATTATATAATATCTTTTATTCATTTATTTTGTGCGGATGAGATTAGTTATGGTTCTACTGCATTTTACAGCTTATGTATTCATACGAGGTTTCCATATATTGGATTATACTTCGTATGTATACAACTGGCATGTCTACGTTCCTAGTCCTATGTATTTTGGGACTGGCGCATTACAGACTACGAAATCGATGAATGGTTGTCTCCAGTCTGGTGCTTCATCGACTGTTCGTGTAGAGTAACTCTCAACACATTGAACATTATTCCTGGGACAGACCAACTCATGGCCTATGATGTCAACCAGATGATGAGTATGATTCGGAACTGCTAATGAAGCGGCAAGGCCTGCAAGGTCATCGGCTTCGATGTTCTGGAGCCTGGAAACGTGCTCCATGAAGAACACCTCCAGGGACGAGATGATGTCAACTGCTATTTGGTAATAGGGGATCATATCTTCATGACGAACGTCGTATGAACCTCGGATCTGATTGACGATTAGCTGTGAATCATCGTATGCTTCAAGGTACTCTACCCCCAGCTCTTTTGTAAGTCGAAAACCAATGACCAAAGTGTTGTACTCGGCCACGTTGTTTGAACAGGGCTCCGTGAGGGAATAAGCTCGATTGATCACTAACCCGGTGGGAGAAATTAGCACTATTCCGACTCCAGCGATGATGTTACCCTTGGGCCCAGTTCTAGAAGCGCCTTCGGAGGACATTCGCTATATGGTACCATGGGAGGCCATATTTGAATTAGCGAGCTCGTCTGGAATCTCTTCGTCTATTTTGGTTGACTCCGAACCTGGATGAGCTGCTAAAAAGTCTGCCAAAGCTTGACCTTTAACAGCCTTTTGCAAATGAAGATCATGTGGTAGGGGGACAACAATATCGCTTAGGTAGCGAAACAAGAGCTGAGTGCGCCTGGTTTAGTCATGAGGATCCTGAGGGGGTTGACTCTTGATATGACGTAGATGGTTTGTCCTGTGACGTAGTGTCGCGTCTTCTGAATGGCAAAAACTAGAGCAAGGCACTCTTTTTCTACGATAGTGTATCGATGCTCTGGCCACATCATCATTCAGCTGAGCTAATATATAGCTTGCTTATTGCCTATATCATTATTTTGTGCTAGCAGAGCACCGAGAGAATGTTCTATCGCTCGTACATAGAGCAAGAATGGTCTTCCAGCAATCGGGGCTACCAGGACTAGAGGGTTCGTCAGGTATTCTTTGATGCTGTCGAAGGCACGCTGGTATTCTTCATCCCATACGAATGAAACGCCTTTCTTCATATGGTGGGTGAATGGTTGACATCGTCCGGAGAGGTTAGAGATAAACCTCCTAATGTAGGCTAGCCTCCCTTGAAGGCCTCGGAGTTCACGGAGATTTCTCGGGGGACCCATCTCTATGATTGCCTTCGTCTTCTCAGGGTCTACGTGGATACCCTGGGAGGTGATGATAAAACCCAAGAACTTTCAGCTGGATGTGCCCAAGAAGGATTTTGTGGGATTTATTTTCAAATTGTGCGCTCGCATCAGGTCGAACACTATCCTCAGATCATGCAGATGATCTTCCTTAGAGCGGCTTTTGATGGCGATGCCGTCGACGTAGCATTCTACTGTCTTGCACAAGTGGTCTCTAAAGATGACGCTCATAGCTCTTTGATAGGTGATGCCAGTATTCTTTAAACCGAAAGGCATGACTGTGTAACAGTATGTGCCAATCGATGTTCGGAATGATGTATGCTTCTCGTCGTCGGGAGACATCTTGATTTGGTTGTATCCCGAGAAACCATCCATGAATGACATGCGCTCGAAGTCGCAGGTGTTGTCAATCATAATGTCCATGATAAGGAGAGGGAACTCATCTGTAGGACACACCTCGTTCAGATTACAAAAGTCGATGCAGATTCGAATCTTTTTACTTTTCTTGAGGACCGGTACTATGTTGGCGACCCAGTCAGGATGTTGTTCCTCACGGATGAAGCTGCTGGCTATCAGTTTATTGACCTCAGCTTCAATGGCATTTATGACGTCGGGACGAAATCGTCGCTGTTGTTGTTTGACTGGTCTTGCGTCCGGACGGATGTTGAGTTTGTGAAGTGCAATCTCGAGGTTTATTCCTGGCATATCTTCGTATCTCCAGGCGAACACGTCGATGTATTCTATAACGAGTTGTAGTAGTGATTCTCTCTCTTCGTCTGTCAGATTCTTGCTGAGGAAGATGGGCTTTGGAGAGGACTCATCATCGAGATCAACTTGTATAACCTCATCCTCGATGGGAGGCTCTCTTTATTCGATCCACTTCTCCTACTGCACGTCTAATTGTTGTGCCCATGGCTCTAGCGCAAGAAGTTTGGGAATGTCTTTATCTTCTTCGTAGGCGTTGGCAAATGCCATATTGACGGACCAGACTTGCCTGAGCATGTCCCCGATACTGACATTTGAATCGAAAGTGGGTGATCCGGCTGAGTGTGAATACTTGTCGCATTCCTAGTCTGAGCTTTTAGGGTTTGTTGCTGGTGTAACATAACCTAGCCCACATCTGGTTTTGTTGTAGTAGTCTCGTGGTTTTCCAACCGGGACCGACGATTGTAAGGGTAATCGTCGTCCAGTGCCGTAGTTCAAGCTTGGTGTAGTTTCCAGATCATACCCTTATTTTTGCATTAGGTACTTGGATCGGGGACTATACAGATAAAGGGGTAATCTTCCGGTGTCGGGTTTGAGATCAACTTCTTCTACCCTGAAGGGTTGTGGATCATTCTTCCGGTCGAAGACGATTGGATGGTCTTCTCCCTCGACTATGCGGTAAGCGTCTTCCACTGGAGTAAGTGGGTTTGCAGTGTAGACGTTTGTCACCTGTATGTGAAGGTGAGTGCCTATACTGTGTTCCATAACATACATTGTACAAAGCTTATTAAGCTCGAGGTAGTTCAAAGACAGCCCTTTATTGATGAAGTAAGGTATCTTTTCCAGTAGGATTACATCATCTGCGGATGGTGCATCAGTGTAAGCAGCCACATACTTGGCCAGTTCTGATTCTTCTTCAGCTAACCCCTGTGTAAATGAGGACTGGGAGGGTGACTTAGGCAGCTTAATCATCAGGGGCTCCATGGGTGGAGCAGAACATGGAGTCGTTGGTGTACTAGCTACCCCTAGCTTGGTGGTCGGTGCTGGGTAGGGGGTTGTTGGCTGGCTAGCAGTCCCTGGCTTAGCGCTCGGCTGCCGATTCATCCTGGAAAGACGGATCGTCATTGGCTTAACAGAGGGATTGAGCTCCTCTGCTTGTTGTTGGCTAGCTTTAGACAGCCTGATTGTCAGTGGCTCTGTCGTGGGTCTTGGCACTTTGCCAGACCTTGGTAGTCGAATTACGTATAGAGAGGCTAATTGCGTCCTTACGTAGAGTGGATGTAAGGGGCACAGCTATGCTAGGCTTGCGGGCTTGGAGGTAGATCGTCAGAGGTTCTTCTGATCCAGATACTGCTTCAGTTTGACCTTGAGTATCTCCTTCGATGAGATGCTTCTTCGACTTCTCATAAAAGCATGAGTTTGAGTAGTAGGATTCGACCCCTTTGAAGGGATCGATGTCGGCAAATTCTATTCTCACGAAGTCGTGCTTGTCGACGTACTTGAAGCACTGGTGCAGTGTGGAGGGCATGATCATATAATAGTGTATCCAAGGACCCTAGGAGAATATTGTAGGAAGTGTCCGTATCTATGACATAATAGGTTACTTCTGACTGAAGGTTGCCGATTTGGCATTTTAGGCAAATCTTCCCGATCGGGTAGCTCATGCCCGAATTGAAACCGCTAATGGCGATGTTTGTTGGCGTCAGGCGATACATTAGGATGCGCAGATGGTTTAGTAAGATTTTTGGGATGATGCTTATGAAAGAACCGGGATCAATATGCATCCGATCTACCTTGATATTGCCAATGTATCCAGTATGGTACAGAGGGCGATCGTGCAGGTTGGTCTTCATGAGCATATCTTGCAGAGTAAAGACAATGTTCGGCATTGACCCTGTGCAAGTGTTGTCCTGGAGATCTGTTGGCGAGCTTTCCCTAATGAGGTTGGACTGAGCTAGATATGCGTCGGCATTCTGAAGTGCCTCGCTTAGTGCGACGCAAACATCCTTGGAGAGTCTCAGGAGTTCGTATAGCGATAGTTTGGCCGGTGTGTTGGCCAATTACGCCAAGATGTCAAAGTTGTGCGGCCTCTCCAGCCCATGAGGTGTCTCCCTTCGGAGTGGTTGTCGAAGCGGGTCTCCTTCGGCCTATGCTTGTCGGTCGTCGAAGGCTGCGAAGGTCCGGGAGCATCAGCGGCTGTCGGCTGATGGCCCTCAGCTGAGTTACCCGATGGAGGTTAGGTTTGTGCGCCGGAGCGGGTAACAACAGCAGTAGCTTCCTCAACCTCTGTCAAGATCGTGCGACATGATTTAACTTTCCTATTTTTCTTCTTGCTGGTGGAGGGAGGTACAGACTGAGTCACCTCAGCTACCAAGTCCGGATGGACCCACATGATCTTCCTTCGTGATGTGGTAAGGAACACTAGACCAGCAGCTTGGTCTCGTAGAGGTGGAAGATTAGCGACCTCCATCCTTGCTCGAAGGACAGGTATTACTCCATCTTGAGTCCTTGTCGGAGGGAAGTTGCCGAATTGTACTGACACCATATTGGCTGCTACGGTCACCTCTTCGAAATCAATGGCCAGGGCTTTAGAATCGATGAGATGTTGGATGTATCGCTTCAGTTGCTAGCAATCATCTGTGGCATAGTGGACATAGCGATGATAGTGGCAGTATTTGGGGTTCTCCAAGTCTGCAGGACGAGGTTCACGCCTGGGAGGAGGGAGCTGAATTCATCCTCCTTGGATGAGCATGTCTAAGATGGGTTTAACATGGCCATCCTCGAAGGAGTAGGTCATCTGAGGCCACTGGTTTTCTGCTGTCTTTGATTCGGGCTTTGGGGTTGTGTTGGCCACCATAGCCTGCTTGCCCTTATTGTCTCAGTTGCTGAGAAGTTACCACCGTTGATGTTGTTGACGTTAGGACGTTTGCCCTTGTCTTCCCCTTTCGAGATGTGCAATTCTAGTTAGCGGGCTTTCTTCACCTTGTCTTCTGTTCTAGTAGCATTGATGATGAACGTCTTCCAATCCTTGAATTAAATTTCGCCCATCCAGAGGCTGATTGTGGAAAGCAATCTCTTTTGGCAAATTTCAATCAAGGAGGAATCAGGATTACCGGAAGGCAGCTTCATTGCGGTTTGGTGAAACCGCTCGATATAGTTTCTTATCAGCTCCTTTTCTTCCTAGATAACATCTATTAGGGTGGACATTGTCACGTCTTGTCCTACTTCATAGAACCTCTCCAGGAACATACGTTTGAAGCCGATGAAGGAGTGGATGCAATTGTCCGGCAATTTGCGGGTACCAGTCGAATGTGACCCCTTCCAATGCTCCGATGAACAGCCACGTAAGAATGGCGTCGTCATGAGGCAGATAGTCGATTGTGACTTCAAAGTAGATGATGTACCTGCTTACAGATGTCTTTCCATCGTATGGATTGATATGGAATGGTTTATATTTTGGTGGAAAGGGAACATCTCTCCACGCAGAGGGATACGGTTGTCGTATCCTGAGGTTTTGGTAGTTTTCTCGGACATAAAACATGGCCCGGAGCTCCTGGACCTCTCTTCTTGCCTCCCTGGCCTCGTCTGTAGCGGTAGGAGCCGATATTTCAGGAGGATTATCACCTGGGTTTGGTGCAGCTGAGTTTAAGTCCGCATTCACCGCGGGACCCAAGCTTGTTTGGCCAGGCGTTCTTCCGTGCAGAGTTGGAAGGGCTGCTTTGATCTCGCCCACAGACTTGACTAAAGCATGTAGTATGGCCTCTAGAGTGCCGATGCGTTGGCGATCACTGGGGCCTTCTTAGTTGTTATCTATCATGAACACCGTCCTAACATAATGAGAGATGGAATGAACGGTAGAGGATGTGCCCTCTGAGTCATACCCTTGTACAGAAAAGTCGTCCGGGTATGTGGGAATGTTTTCCTATGGTTCGGACTCAGACAGAGTGGTACCTCCAGCTTCAGAGTTTGCCTCGTCTTGGGACTTGGGGACGTCCTCGGGGACGTCGGGGTCTGCCGCATCTGTTGGGTGAACCGTTTCCCCTGGATTGTCTTCTTGAAACATCGAATTGTCGTGGATGTTTGGAGGAGTTCTACCCCCGGCCCCGATGCCTCAAAGTGTGGCAGATTTCGTCTTTGAGCGGGTACCTTGGTAAACTCCTCCTGTAACGGTGGTAGACAACCGTTTAGAAGAATATTTCTTGGTTGCGCCGGTTGAATTTTTCGGGCTGGAGACGTTTGTTTTCTTCCCTCTGCCGCTGCCAGGAATCTTCAGAGCCGAATTACAAGAGGCGACGAGAAGCGCCCCGTCTTCTGAGCTTGGGTGTTGCAACCTTTGGAAGACGTACTACCGGTTTTTTTGTACTGTTGCCTTATTGCAGCAGCAGTTGACAATGACTTGGGTGCGTTGATGTCCTTGACAAGATTCTTTGTACGTTAAATCTTCATCTCCTTCCTTGCGTTTGTAAAGAATCATGTTGCGTAAGTCATCTACTTTGTGGGTTGGGGAATCCTGAGCACATGAGTGTGTTGGCCTCCTGCCTGCTCTCTGATGTGGGGGTAGCACGAGTACTTGCCCCTGATCCTTGTTGGAAGATTCTTGATAACTATCCCGTTCGTTGGCCGCATGGGGCTGGATACGGGTAGTTCTGTACAACTTTCCATCAGGGGCCCGAGTAATAGTCAGCGGGATGCCCTGTTGGTCGAAAGTTGGGACAGTCGACTGAGCTCGCCGAGCCCGCGCTGCCCGAGGCATCTTCCTTCTAGCACCTGAGAGTGCATAGTAGAAAGAGTCCAAGCTGGTCACAATAGAGTCTGGCATTGCTTCAGAGAGCCTCCATGGTCAGGACCCTACGAGAGGCGGTCTAAGACTGACCGTGAGCCGTATGGAGTAGATGGTATGCAGCTAGGATCGGTGGTCGTGCAGGCTATCTGCATGCGGCTGGTATGTGTAGCCATGCAGGCTTTTTGCATGCGGCTATCCTTTGTGGCCACATAAACTTTCCGTATAAGGCTAGAAGTCATGGCCGTGCAGGCTATCTGCATGCGGCTGACAGTTCTGGCCGCATGAGTTTTCTTCATGTGGTTGACAGTTGCGGCCACATGAGCTTTCCCCATGCGGTTGGCACCCTAATGCGGCTTGGAGTGCACAGAGTTCCTCTTTGACCCTCCAAGCATCATAGTGTTTTCTTCTGCCGGACTTGGGGACAACAGAGTCCTCTGTGGTCTGAAGTGGGGCCGCACGCGAGACTTCTCCGATGTCTCGGGCAACAGAGAGTACTTCTTCGAGAGCTTGGGGAGAAGCAAATGATTTGGGTCTCCACTCCATGTGGGCCTTCTTCGTGCAGGCTCGCTGCTGGACCCGGCCAGTGCTCCCATAGGAGAGCATTTCCACAAACGCCTGCTGGTCGAACCGGGCGACCAACATTTTTTGAGTGGAGCCAAGTTTGGCTGCGTCTGATTGCATCACCAATCCTCAGCCGTGGAGAAGTTAGTCCCCAGCAGAGTCACCATCGTGTTTGCTATGATTATAAAAGAACAGAGCAATTTATATGGGAGGACTGGACTATTACTTTAACACAAACTCGCTCGTACAAAAAAATCCTAGGGACAAAAACCTAGGTACAGCAGTCTAAGTACGATTGTTAGTTTTGATTCTGGGGGGTGACAGTAGAGGCTCGGGAAAGCGACGGCCGCTCTGCCTTACTCCTTGGACGATCAGACGTAGCCTTGGCTTGATGAAGAAATGCTCTCTGATGGGAAGACTCTTCTGTGCGCGCCTCTTGTTTCTCTGTGTGTCCAGCCGGGTCGAAGGATCTTTTGCAAGGGAATGGCACCTTGTTATATTCTTTTTCTTTTTTCTCTGGATCCCCTCTTCTGTAAGGGATGGCACCTTGCTATTTATAAGAGTGGGGTGGTGATCATTAGGGTTTGCAATGATTCCTTCCTTTGAAAAGTTGGCGGCCTCATCTGGGCCACTAATCTTGATTTTCATATCTGTGCAATTGATTTTGATTGCGCCAAATCTGTATAGCAATTATGCTGATTGCAATGAATCCTCATAATCTGTTATGACAAGCTCGGATCTCCAGCCACGTGTCACATTTACTTAATTACAACAAATCTGATTTGATTGAGTAATAATGGTGATTGTACTAAATCTGATTGTCAGGATTTGCGAGCAGCCATAACTCCGAGGGGATAAGACAGCCACGTGTCTCAACTTGTCATGAGGATCGCCACATGTTTCAACCGTCATGAGCGGGGCGTCTGGCAGAGCCGTATGAGTGTGGTCTAAGTGAACCGCATACAGGTGACTCTCAAGTCTTAGTCGCATGGAGGTAACCGGCGCATGGGGGCAGCAGCTTTGTGAAGGAGATGACCTCATGAAGGAGGCAGTCGCATGAAGCGGGTAGCCGCATGAAGGGGCAGCCGCATGAAGGGCGTGGCCGCATAAAGTGGGCAGCCGCATGAAAAAAGCAGCCACATGAAGGACGCAGCCGCATGAAATGGGCATCTGCATGATGGATGCAGGCACATGAAGAGGACAGCCGCATGAAGAGGACAACCACATGAAGAATGCAACCGCATGAATAGGACAGTCGCATGAAGGATGCAGCCGTATGAAGGATGCAACCGTATAGGGGTGCTTGGGACTTGACGGATACTGTCAGTTATAGAAGATTTTCTTCTTTTCCCAAGGGGCACACCATCTTTATTTCGGCTTTATTGCAGAGCTGTCATTCATTGCGTCAGAGTTGTCATTCATTGTGTCAGAGCTATCATCAGAGCAATTAACTGGGAGACAGCTTTATGGCCAGTTGTAGAAGCGGACAGCGTATGGCCACGTGTCTTTGCCTAAGCCGCATGGAGCTGTTGGAGAATTTTGAGCCGCATAAAGTTCTGAAGGGTTCCTGAGCTGCATAAGGCTCCTTCTGTTTGGAGTAGCATGGGCTTCTCTTATCTTTTTCCATGCTTCTACAGCATCCTAGAGTCTCGTCGACACGATACAGAGTTTCAATGTTGTAGCCCTAGTAGTAGCGAACCTAGGTGCACACCCATGTGCTGTGTGATGTCGTGTGTAGTGTCCTAGACACGAGTGCACGCGTGCATGAGACAGCGTGTCTGTCTGTGCGCGAGAGTGGTTCGTGATGTATGGACACGTCGTATCCAGCTCTGGGTGACACAAAATGTATCGAGGGACACGTACACATGTGGGGTTTAGATTATCAACTATTAATTTGTCATATTAACATGTTTTTAATTATCAATTTACATTTTTTCTAATTTACTGATACATGATTCCCTATTTTTTTCTGAGAACTTAAATGTGTTTTCAAACCAATTTCCATGATTAAATTGCAAAGAGAAGTTCATTTACATATGTGTGAGATGATGATCATGTTAGGTTTATGATTGGTATTTGGATTGGGTTTCGAATTGTTAGGACTGTTAGCTAACTGTCAGTGCTAAACTGGAATTCCCTAAGTTATTATACTGTTAGCTAACACATTACATTACATACATATAAGTGAATCACCCTCACTCATTGCACTACCATTTCCTAAGATTAGCCACACACTAACATGTTAATCTGATCATCCATTTGACACACACACTGTTACATATTGACACACTCCCTATCTAAAATCTGAGAACACTTGACACTTAAACACTGTAAAAACTGAGAACTGACATGTGAACACACATGTTAGTCACACACACACACTAACCTATCCATAATGCTGTTTATTCCTGAACACATTGACACAGATAATGCTACACACATACTAAAAATCTGAGAACATTTGTGCAATCCTAACCTGTCATTGACACTCACATACACTCCTTAATAATTTTAACACAACACCCTGTTTACAAAAACAAAAATTTCTTTTATTTCACAAACTTTGTAAGAAGATTACAATTAAATTCTGGGAAAGTACAACTATAGGAATCCGATCTGAAGACGATTGTTTATCTCTTGGACGATGTGAACTTTGAAGATGATAGCCTCTAAAGAATGCAGCAGCACTTGGGCAAGAACTCCTGATCTCTGTGATGATCTTGAATAAAATAATCTTAGATAATGAAGGACTTGAAACTCTATTTGTAGAACTCTGGAAAATGACTAATTAGTAGTTATTTCTGGATTACACAGACTGGATTGTGCAGGCATTAGATTGCGCAGTCAGCAAACTGCGCTAGCAGTTACTCGATCGTGGCTCAACTGTATTAGACGCGTGGCATTGTTTGATTGAAATGTGCATTGTTGTGTACAGACGGTTTCCACGTGGTGAGCAAATGATGGCATGTAGGCCACGTATGAAATGTCAGTTATCTTGATGGATTATGCTGCTTCAACTGCGCTAGCTTCAGACTACGCTGGGTTCGAACTGCGCTGAAGAGGATCTGGCAGACTGCGCTTCAATTGGGCTGGCAGACTGTACTGGGAGTTAACAGCTGGACCGAGCTAGAGAGCTGTCATGGCGGCTTGGCACAAGAAACGAAAGTTTTCTCGTTCTTCGGGCTGTCAGTTGTCAGAAGATCTAATTTTGTGTCAGGTAATGATGACGCTGCCACGTCAGCTAGCGCGCTTGGATGTTAGTGCGGTTCGGCCTTGCGTAGTTGATTTGTTTCGCAATCTGCTTCATGTGCAGTTCATTTGAAGAGTGCACAATCTGATTTTTATTGCTTTTTTGATGGGTGCAACTTGATTTTTAGGACCTACAAGACCCCTTCAAAGTTTTTGAAATTCGAAAATATTCAATGTTTTGAAATACTTTGAATTTAGAATTTAAAATCAAGTTGCGCAGATAGCGCTTTGACCGCGCGTTTGGAGGAATCAGCTCCGAATTTTGTGGCACAATCTGTGGTGACTGTTACAATTTTCAAAAAACTATAAATAGTTTCCATTCTCATTCTGTCAAGCTTTACTTGCTTTCAATTATCTGAAGAGGGAAAAACTTCCCTCCTGCTCCGACTTCCTTCTTCCCGCCGTCGATTACAATGGCACCCCAGCGTACTGCCACCGAGAAGGGCAAGGCTCCGGCCGAACCCTCCATTCGTGTCGCGCAACGAGCTTCTCGCCATGAGATTGGCCATCCAACACTGTAAGGTAGAAGACAAACTCGATCGAAACCCTTTTTAGGGTTCTTGACATTTTCGAATCTTTATACCTCTCACTTTTTAGAGATTGATGGTATTACGTCGCCCTGTTTAGGGTTTTGGTTGCACACACAATAGTTTTCATTTTTGTGAACACTATATTCTTGTGCAATCGGTTGGAAAGCGCTGGCTGATGTTCAGCGTAATCATCGATTTGTGCAAGCCAGTTGAGCAAGCACAAACTGATGCCTTGCGCAAGCGAGTTAGCACAACCTGTGCCTTGCGCAAGTGGGTTAGCGTAAACTGATGTCTTACGCCAGTGGATGTGTTGGCGCAATTGGATACTTCACGCATGTGGGTGGTATTGGCGCAATCTGATGCTTTGCTCATAGCACAATCTGATGAACTCTTTTTCAAAAAAACTTTGAGATTTTGTATGTACTAATTTTTATCTCTTTATTTGATGCAGTTAACCTCAGGGATGATCCCACTTATGAGATCTTTACAGGAACTTTGGCTGAACCCGAATTCAAGGATGATCTTTCCCATGTGACATATCCTCAATATGACTTGCCGTCATCTCGCAAGCCATCCTGGTGGAACAAGACAATGAAACTCTGTTATGTTTGATGAACGGGCAGCCACTCCAAACTGCAGATACGGTTACTCATAGGAAATCGTTATTCCTGTTCTGTGAGGCTTTTGATAAGAACTCTCAGCCTCAACCTCGCATGGAGTAGAGACTTTTTCAAAGAGGCGAGAAGATGATACTTTTACTAGAGATTTCCAGATGCCTTCCCCTGTCTCGCTATGCTTTTGCGAGCTATCCTAGAAGGATGGAGTGGGATATAACTCCACTTCAACAAGCCCGAATAGGGAACATTTGTGTAAAGAAAGGGCCAAACAGCAAAGACATGTTCTACAGTTCCTCAGAGCGCCACAGCTCCCTACTCAGAGGACTGGAACCTGGTTGCATCCCACCAGAGAATTCTTCCCTGCTGCTGCCAGTCAGAACTCCGATATTCACAAACGAGCTTGCGAAGGTGAGAGATGGTACCCAGATCAAGATTTTTGGCTGACGGATAAGGTGAATCCGGATAGCAAGAGGTGGAGTTGTATAGCCATTTGGATATTGGCTTAATTTGAAGAATGGCTCAAGGGATTGAGCTATACCAAGCGGTG
>JANAVB010003426.1:0-65000 GCA_029216955.1 Iris pallida
ACCTCGTTTGGTACACGTAAGTAATCGTAATTGTAATTTAATCAAATGAAAAAAAAAATTTTAATTTGATTACATTACACTTACGATTACATTACATGTACCAACAAAGAATTTAAGTTATGAACACACTAATGAAATTTGCTCTAGTGGGATGTATGAAATAAACATATTTAGATTAAATACCTTCGTTTAAGTATGCCATATATGGAAGAAGATATTCTTTTGTCTCTTTGCAAGAATATCACGGCTACATAAAAGATTCCCTAATGCTTGATCATATACAAGACCCTTTAACATTAGTAGAGATGCCAAAAATACATACTAATATTAGTTAGAATGTATAAATCGCTACTTGCATCAGGAAAATACACACTTGAACACAAACAAATTCCATGTTTATCATCGTTTGGTTCGCGGAAAGAAAATGAAATTGATTCTATAATATTTTTTTCTCTGAAAAACTATAATTACAATTAATTTTTTCGTTGTTTGGATAAACCAAAATAATTGAGAGAAAAAATAAATTCTTAGAGGAAGGAATTGAATCTTTGGATTGATAAAAGGAACCACTTTTTTTTCTTTTTTTCTTTTTTCCATAGAATCAAATTACTTTATATTCATTTTCTTTGACCATCCAAACTAAAAAAAAAAATTAATTACTTTTCTTTTTCAAAGCTTCAATTCTGCGAACATAAGACTTTTATAATCCTGATCTATTATTAATTGTTGGAATCGGTTAAATAATGACTCTGGTCCTTCATGCTGTGCTTTTAACCTACAGTGGGGTCCTGTTTCCCCCTTGCCTGCCATGCAAGAGAACAGAGCTAATTTATTTACCTACAACTCTAGTAATTAATTAGTACTCTAAGTAGTATGTTGCTAAATGGCTTCCACCTTCTTTTACTTGTTTATCTTATCCTCTTAAAAACTTTGCCACTACTAATCATACAACCATTGGACGGTAATTCGCACCGATCAAGAGTAGTATAGGCCTGGAGGAATCCAAGATCGAAAGATGGTCTCAATATATAAGAACCTTGATGCTCAAGTTAGATCGATCATTTTTATGATATATTAATAGTCTATACATTTTATCCTCAATTTAGCATACTATTTCTGTGCTGGGAGGCAAATATATATATATATATATTATATATATATATATATATAGAGAGAGGAGAGAGAGAGAGAGAGTTATTTGTATTTATCCCCAATTATTAATCATATCTCTACTTCCCCCCAAATTTATTAATTAGTATTAAACCCCCCCAATCTTCAGATAGTACAAAGAAACCCTCCTTAGATTTGCATTTTTGCATTTAAGACCCCTTGTTTAAAAAAAAATTCACATTTTATTTTGTTCAGTTTATACCCCTGTCGTTAACAGCCGTTAAAATAGGTCTAAAAATACGATTTTACCCCTCCCCCCATGCTCTCCCCCCTCTCTCCGGTGGCGGGGGCTTGTCAAGCGGGGCCGACCAGAGGAGAGGGGAGGGTAGCCGGCCAGTGGAGGGAGGAGGGGGTGGATCGAGTTAGGGGTGAGCATTCGGTTAATTCGGTTCAAATCGAACCGAAAACTGAATTGAACCGAAAATCGAATAAGCAAAACCAAAACCTACCCGAATTGGCCCATAACTGAATCAAACTGAACCGAATTAAATCGGTTCGATTTTCGGTTTATTCAATTTTTTTGGTTTATTTGCACTTTTTTGTTAATATATACTTAAATATACCTAAATTTATAACTGAAATCGAACCGAATCTTTTTTAAACCGAATCGAATCTCGGTTCGGTTCGATTCGATTTTTTTCTTATTCGGTCCCCCTCGACCCCCCCCCCCCCCCCCCCTCCTCCACGCCGGGGCCATGCTCGACCTAGGGGTGAGCATTATTCGGTTTTGGACCGAAAATCGAACCGAATCGAATAAGTGATTCGGTTCTATTTAAACAAAAATCGGTTCGGTTTTGGTTTTAAAATACTAAAAAAATTTATTCGATTTCGGTTTCGGTCCAAAACCGAAAACAGAATACATATATATATATATATATATAGATATATATATATATATATATATATATATATATATATATATATATACTAAATAAATTTAGGTATATTTAAGTACTATATTATATTAACAAAAATGTGCAAATAAACCAAAAAATGAATAAACCGAATAAACCGAAAATCGAACCGATTTAATTCGGTTCGGTTTGATTCGGTTATGGGTCAATTCTGTTCGATTTCAGTTTTGCTTATTAGATTTCGGTTCAATTCAGTTTTCGGTTTGGCTTGAACCGAATTAACCGATGCTCCCCCTAGCTCGACCCGCCCCTCCTCCCTGCTGGCCGGCCACCCCTCTCCTCTGGTCAGCCCGCTTGACAAGCCCCCACCACCGGAGAGAGAGGGGGGAGGGATAAAATCTATTTTTAGACGTATTTTAACGACTTTTAACGGCAGGGGTGCAAACTGAACAAAAATTAAATGTGGGATTTTTTTATAAACAAAGGTCTTCAAATGCAAAAACAACATCTAAAGAGGATTTGTTTGCACTTTCCATTGGATTGGGGGGGTTACATTAATTAAAATAAAATTGGGAGGGAATTAGAAATATGATTAGCAATTGGGGAGGTAAATACAAATAACTCAAATATATATATATATATATTATATATATATATATATATATATATATTTGAAGAAAGGGTAATTAATTTCTGGAATCGTTTTCAGTGGAATTCGAATTCCGCCCACAAGTGTCACATGCCTCCACACTAACCACTTGGGCTGGACGGGATCACTGGACATAAGAGGAATCAGAAGCGGGAGAGTTCTCGTTGATGAAAGCTTGTGAGAAGTTCAGAGATACGCACGTCAAAACCAAATGGTCCAGCATAATCTGGACTAGAGAGACCGCTCCTAAATTTAACTATTGTCTATTCAAGGCTGCGATGAGTAGGTTGATGATGAGAGACAGAATGCTCAGATTTGGGTTTGAGGTGGCGGACAGTCAATGCCCTATATGTGACATCTCTCCCAAGTCTCATGGTCATCTCTTTTTCCATTGCCCATTCACCGGAGAGTTATTGTAATGATCTGCTTCGCCCTAGCGGAACGCCGATTCAACGACAAGTGCAACGACTCAAACGAGCCGTCGACCCGAAGAGTTGGCATCAACCTGATGAAGAATCAATGCAAGGCTTACATTGGCCCGTCAAAGATGAGTCCAGACTTAGACTTTCAAAGGCGCGCTCGGAGCATCGCTCGACCGATGCGAACATCGCTAAGGTGGGTGGCTCTAATGAACCCGTCTTTGCTTAGCCTAGGCACATAACAATACGGATACTATTACTAGAATCGCTAGGCGTTAACACCGTGCATGCTAATAAACGAATGACTCAACGCACCTAGATAAGGAATAATCCCATCTTGTATGCTTGTATAGAATATGGAAAAGAAAATAAAAAATGTGAGAACTCTCGCACCGCGCTCCACGCTCGTGCTAAGGCACAAGCTTACGTTCAAGTTCCTTACGCGTTCAACAATGAATGGTTTACAACAATAAAACGGAAGACTATTGACATAGTCATTCGAGTAGAGTATAGCAACATTGAAAGACTTCGGGACCGATGGGTCACCAATGCGACTCCGCACGGGGAGTTGCATAATGTATAAATGAATGAATAAACGAATAAGTGAATGAATGAATCCACGAATGAATGAATGAATGTGTGAATGAATCAATGAATGAACGAACAAGTGAAAGAAAGATAAGAAAAATGAATAAAAAGATAAAAAGGAAATGAATTGTTAGCGACAGGTATGACGGGGATGTGCATCGGGGCTCGCTACCCACGCTGCACGGATGCCACCGCCAACCTAGTCGATAACGTATTATGGCTAAGGGTTAGACTACGGCTCAGAGACAGCCGTTAAGTTAAAATGATAAAAACAATACGAAATGGTCGTGGACACTTCCATCGTATACGGAAGAGAGGCAGAATAAGGGATTTCCAGCGGCACGGTCAAAGGGGGGACGTGCCGGTCCGGACGGAAATCAAAATGGCTTACGGAGGGTATTGGCCGCCCAAGAGACGTAAGTGCGAGGTATTTCAAAAGACTATCAGGGTGTGTACCAGCCGCACGCTATGATAAGTGAGAAATTACCATAGGAAAAAGGGTCCAAATTGGCTTGTGGTGCCAGCGACCGGTGCATATAGATTAAGTAGGCTTTACTGGTGGCAATCCACGTGCAAGTCCTTGCATTGAAATCAAAGTAGTCTAAGTTAACTGAACAAAGCGCCTTCTGAAACAGGCTTGAATATAACCCACCAAAACGATAAAGAGTACTTCGTGCAAATAAATTAGAAAACACGTCTACGACGCGCTAGAATCTGAGGCAAGGACACGCCCTCGACACTGAATGTTTATGAGAATCACGTTAAGTTATCACATATGAATTGTTGTCTAACTTGGTTTACTTTAGACAGGAAGGCCGGACGGTAAGTATGGGTAAGTCGTGCATGTATTTCTATACAAACACTTGAATTCGGCAACACGAGATAGGTTATGAGATATCATGAAATTGATCCTAAGGCAAGATTAGAAAGACAATGAATGATAGACGGTGAACAAAAGTAAATAGAACGTGTTTGGTAATGATAGCATTGTGGGCGAGCTAGCCTCCCCACCAGTGCATAACAATGTACTGATAACCCACAGTTTGCTTGCAGGAAGCAGGAGACGTCGTCGGGTGCGGAGTTTCCCACGAACGTGCTAAGGCGCAGAGCCAACTCTGGAGCCTTGGAGCGTTGCAAGGAGCTGAAGCACCCTATACAGGACATAATGTATCGGAACATCGCCATGAATCATTCCATCTTGTAAGCCACTTAGCACGCCTTTTATGTTTTAGAGAGATAGAGTTTGAGAGACTTGTAAACTCGGCCTAGCGCCGCTTGTAACTTCTTGAAAATCAATAAAGAGTTTGAATTCGCTTCAATTTATGTTCATTTACTTTCCGTGCAAACGGGGACACTCTGTGCGACTCTGTGGCCTAGCTCAAATCGGTCGTTTCGGACATAGCCTTATACGGGCGCAACCTAGGCCCGTCCGACATCATCTTAGCGAGGACGATCGCTCATGCGGGAGCAGGGTGTGACAGATTGGTATCAGAGCACAGCTATACGTCCTTGGACTTCATTTCGATTCTCTCAGTTTTGAAAGCTCGTTTTGGAAATAAAAGAAGTGTACGCTCTCTCTGTTGTGCCTTGGGATGTTCCATACAATAAGTCTAATATTTTCAAAAGCTCGTACGAGTACTCGGTTGGACGGGATCGATAAGCGAAGGCCTTTGTGCCAAACTGTAACACCCATATTCTGAATATGTATTTGTCAAGTTTGCATGTATTTCAGATCTGTATTTATTTTCTTGGATTTTGGCATGTACTTGTAATTGGCTTGACTTGCAGATTTTGGTTCTCGTAACTGGGTTTTACCTGGCTTGGTTTATTTTGTGGAGGAGGATTGGGTTGGCTCGGTTTGGCCTGGCTTGGTTTGGGTTGGCTTGGTTCGGTTTGGGATTAATCTTGGTCCATCATGAACCAAGGGGTGAACCCCCTACCTACCACCACCACTCATATTTATTACCTATTCTTTCTCTCTCTTCATTAATCTCTTCTTCCTTCCCCATTAAACCCACCACCAACCAAGAAACCCTTAGGCAAGTGCATCTTGCTTATGGAGGAACCCGAATTTTATTGTTCCATTCTCTTCTTTGCCACATTTTAACTTACTTTAGTACTTGACATTTTCTTTTCATGGCTAGATTCTTGTAGATCTAAGTTTAAATTATTTTCAAAATCTTGGGTTTTGATCTACTAAACCTTGTTATTTTGAGTTTTGATAGTTCCATGTTGTTGAGAATTTTATTCTACCCAATTTTAACCTTTGAAAAGTTGATTTGGACTTGTTTTGACCAAATTATGGACTTTTGAAGCTTGGGGTTCAACCCATGGAGTTCTTGCTGTTTGGAGAAGACAGTGAGCAGTGCACGAGCTTTTTAGCTTGTGCCACTAAGTTGCGTGCGCTCTTTAGCGCAGCGTAGTCCCCATACGCTGCCTTTTGGGAGCGTATGACTCGCATACGCTCGCTTGCTTGGCAAGGAGTCGTATGGACCCCATACGCTGCCTTTTGGGAGCGTATGACTCGCATACGCTCGCTTGCTTGACAAGGAGTCGTATGGACCCATACGCTGCCTTTTGGGAGCATAGCTAGACCTGAGCGTATGATGACCTGAGCGTACCCTGACCTGAGCGTAGCCAGACCTGAGCGTGGCTTGACCTAAGCATAGGTTGGCCTGAGCGTAACTTTTGCACTGAGCGTATGGCCTTCGACTGACTTGGTCTTATGTCAGCGTGTCAGATTTGGTTTTACTTTCCTTATCCTGGATTTTCTATATAGCCCTGTATATTAATATTTATTAGATATTTTACGTCCATTTTAGATCCTTACGCCTTTTATGAACTTGATAATCCCGAATTTATTTATTATATTTGGAATGATGATTGAACAATGCTTGATAGTGGCCCGCCGTGGTGCACTCTTGACTTGATAACTTGACCTGCTACACATGACCTGATAGTGGCCCGTCGTGGCACACTCCTGACTGGTACACTTGACCTAATAACCTGACATGTTATATCTTGATATAGCTGTTGCGACGGCTACCTGACATGACATGACCTGTATAATTAATCTGGACACCGTGGTTGTTTGCATGGATTGTGCTTGTATAAACTATGAGTCCTGTGTGTCTTGTATCATGTCTAGGGCATGATCCCTGAGTACCACGGTCAGGGATTCATACTGAATCTGGCTAGGTTAATGACTAGGTTGATCAAATAGTTCATGGAGAATTTCCAGTTACCTGTTGCCCCTTTGGTCCCGGCCTATATATAGATATATACATGGGATTTGTTGCTATCCGTCGAGATGACGCACTTCCAGCCCGCCGTCGAGTGTGGTACCTTAGGACACATGTATCTTAATACAGTGTGTCTGCTATATCCAGCTATCTTTTCCTTTTCTTGCTGGGATCACTCAGGTAGTAACAAACAGGTAACCGGACTTGGAATTCTCATTGCATCTTGCTAGTAACTAGGCCTGTGATAACCCTAGTTAGTTAAAATAGCAAGCCGTACTTATTGCTTGGCCGTGATTGATCGTATGAGAATAACCTGTCTAGTCTTGTCTTGATTCCTGCCCAAGAATTTGCCTGTCATGATTTTCTTATATTTTGCCGATAAATGGGGGAGAAACCAAGTTCTGTTCAGACGAAGGGTTACAACCTCGGTCCTTGTTTGGTTTACGGGTTGTAACCTGGTTATCTGAATAGTCCCATGGTTATCTCATCGTATATCATCCTGTCATGCTCTTCCATATGTTCTGTCTTTTATCGATTCTGTACAAGATTGTCTTTTATATTCACCTATCATGCTTTTCTTAAATTAACTGTCTCTTATTATGTAATTATATTATTGTGCTAATTGCTGGTTTTAGTTCTTAAGTGAAGCTCCTTTGTGGCACTTGCTCTTTCTGGGGTCTGACCCAGCTGGTTTTGTATGGCCAGATACCGGAGCAGCAGCAAAGGATCTACCTGCTTTCCAGCAGATGGTGACCACTAGAGGGAATCCTGGCAACGAGTGGGTTTCTTTTGTTCTTCCACTGTAATTGTACATTATTCTTTTGAGGCGTTTAGCCGCCGAACAAGTGTTAGCTCGTGTGTATTTTACTTACTGTCTGCCTACGGGCTGTAACATGATTGGCAACTCGAGGTTGATCATGTATGACTTAACTCTTGCTAGTCCTTACATTTTGTACGACTAGCTTCATGATCATCTGGATATGTAATATTTGGGACGCCTTACAATTGTATATTTGGTGATCTGATATCTTGTGACTATTACTAGTTGGTTGAGATTGAGACAATAGGATAATTTATGACCTTAAGAGACTGATGGATTGTAGTGAAACCCTCACATATCTAGACAGCCGTGACCGTATAACGGTGTGGATTACATTCCGTTATACGTAGCTGGCTATGTCTGCCCCCGCTCTCCAGTATTCTGGCTCTGGGGCGTGACATGGTTTAAGTGGTGGCCCATGCAGGTCTTGTCAATCAAAAAATATGAGGGTTTACCGGATAGATGTCTCAATCTGTACTCGCCTTTGATCTCCACTCGTATCTTCTTATCTCCTTGGATCCCTGACTTGATAACATGCTTGCATCATTGTTCTATCCTGGTCCTTCCTTAATATTCCCGATGTCATTGCTTCAGTGGCATCATTCCTATTGATCAGCCAGAAGGAGTTCGGCCGGCAGACCAGCAACAGCAAGAAGATCAAGATCAGTCCTCAGCAGCCGCCTCCCGAGCCATGCCTTCTGGAGAACCAGTGCCCCCAGTCCAGCCAGTTCAGCCAGCAGGGCCAGAGGATGGGGTCTTGATAGGGCTCATCCGTGAGTTGTTTGCGTCTCAGGACCGTCGAGGTGATGCCTTGCAGCAAGCAGTACAAGAAACTATGAGCGAAGTGGTCCTCGAGGGAATAGTACGGTCAACAATTTCAAACGCCTGAATCCTCCCTTCTTCGACGGTAGCGAGGATGCTATTGCTGCAGATGCCTGGCTACAGGACATTGAAGTTATCTTGGAGGCAGCCAGAACCCCTGAAACAGAGAAGGTGGCGGTGGTGCGCCTGCAGTTACTAGATCTAGCCCGCAGCTGGTGGGCTATGCAAGCAGCGAGTTTGGGTACGCCTGTCATGTAGGCGTATTCAGTGATATGTTTCAGACCAAATACTTCGACGCCGTGGCTAGATATGACCTGCAGACCAGGTTTAGTAATCTCAGACAGATGAACAGGACGGTCGACGGATATGCGGCCGAGTTTTCAAGGTTGAGTCGGTTTGCTCCCACCTTGGTGGCAACCGAGCTAGACAGAGCACAGCGATTTCAGCAGGGGCTCCACTTAGAGATCATATTGGCAGTAGAGCAGTTCGAGCACAGAACTTTTGATGCCGTCTTGCGAGCAGCGAGGAGGCATGAGTACACTTCCCGAAGGATAGCGGACCGGACCGGAGGTCGGAAGCGGTCTCACGACCAGATGAACCAATCCTCAGCACCGGCCCCAGCAGCTAGGACCTTGACCATTGGAGCTACGAGGACAGATTCGGTTACCTCCTTACAGCATTCTGCCCCGACCTATCTCCAGCAGCAGAAGCAGAAGCGGCCTTTCGCAACGGGTTGTTCTCATTGTGGGAAGCCCGGGCATGTTGTTACTGAGTGCCGCAGAGCACAGGGATTGTGCTTGGTTTGTGGTTCGCCGGACCACATGATGGGATCTTGTCCGTTCAGAAACAGATCATCGTCGACAGTAACTAGTCCTTCGGTTATGGGACCAGCACCAGCACCATAACCAGCTCCAGTTCACCAACCACAGCAGCTTCCGTTCCCGGGTCCATTGCCGTCTCAGGCCCAGTCCTTCCAGCAACAGAGGCCTCAGCAGTTCGCCCTAGCCCAGGCCCAGATCCAGAATCGGCAGAGAGGTATCTGTTTCCTATTGTCTTGCTTTTCGCCGTTGTTATACGGGACACGTGTCATGTTTCATGTGTCCTAATTACAATGGTATATCCCGGGCCCGAGCCATATCCTAGATCATTCGAAAAAGGTTATTGGTACCAACCTTTTCGTGTGAGGAGAGGCTCGTGTCCCTGTTTGACCAAAGAGAGAGACCTCAAGCACAAGACTATCGGTTTAGTTCATGTGGCTTGAGTTCATCGCTCCTTGGGAGAGTCAAACATGGGAGTGTGAGGATGACATCCGATCACGTTATCCCTACCTGTTTGACTCGTAAGGTATAATGTCTTCCTTATGCCTTATGCTTTTCTATCCCTTGCTTGCATGTATGATTGTTTGATTGATTGCTTAGTGTAGTCATGTGGATAGTATAGTTAGCTTTTACATCTCTAACTCCTTGATTAAATTCCGAGGACAGAATTCTTTTAAGGTGGGTAGAGTTGTAACACCCATATTCTGAATATGTATTTTGTCAAGTTTGTATGTATTTCAGATCTGTATTTATTTTCTTGGATTTTGGCATGTACTTGTAATTGGCTTGACTTGCAAATTTTGGTTCTCGTAACTAGGTTTTACCTGGCTTGGTTTATTTTATGGAGGAGGATTGGGTTGGCTCAGTTTGGCCTGGCTTGGTTTGGGTTGGCTTGGTTCGGTTTGGGATTACTCTTGGTCCATCATGAACCAAGGGGTGAACCCCCTACCTACCACCACCACTCATATTTATTACCTATTCTTCTTCTCTCTCTTCATTAATCTCTTCTTCCTTTCCCATTAAACCCACCACCAACCAAGAACACCACTTAGGCAAGTGCATCTTGCTTCATGGAGGAACCCGAATTTTATTGTTCCATTCTCTTCTTTGCCACATTTTAACTTACTTTAGTACTTGACATTTTTTCTTTTCATGGCTAGATTCTTGTAGATCTAAGTTTAAATTATTTTCGAAAATCTTGGGTTTTGATCTACTAAACCTTGTTATTTTCGAGTTTTGATGGTTCCATGTTGTTGAGAATTTTATTCTACCCAATTTTAACCTTTAAAAAGTTGGATTTAGACTTGTTTTGACCAAATTATGGACTTTTGAAGCTTGGGGTTCAACCCATGGAGTTCTTGCTGTTTGGAGAAGACAGTGAGCAGTGCACGAGCTTTTTAGCTTGTGCCACTGAGTTGCGCGCGCTCTTTAGCGCAGCGTAGTCCCCATACGCTGCCTTTTGGGAGCGTATGACTCGCATACGCTCGCTTGCTTGGCAAGGAGTCGTATGGACCCCATACGCTGCCTTTTGGGAGCGTATGACTCGCATACGCTCGCTTGCTTGACAAGGAGTCGTATGGACCCCATACGCTGCCTTTTGGGAGCGTAGCCAGACCTGAACGTATGATGACCTGAGTGTACCCGGACCTGAGCGTAGCCAGACCTGAGTGTGGCTTGACCTAAGCATAGGTTGGCCTGAGCGTATGACTTTTGCACTGAGCGTATGGCCTTCGGCTGACTTGGTCATATGTCAGCGTGTCAGATTTGGTTTTACTTTCCTTACCCTGGATTTTCTATAGCCCTGTATATTGATATTTTATTAGATATTTTACGTCCATTTTATATCCTTACGCCTTTTATGAACTTGATAATCCTGAATTTATTTATTATGTTTGGAATGATGATTGAATAATGCTTGATAGTGGCCCGCCGTGGTGCACTCTTGACTTGATAACTTGACCTGCTACACATGACCTGATAGTGGCCCGTCGTGGCGCACTCCTGACTGGTACACTTGACCTGATAACCTGACATATTATATCTTGATATAGCTATTGCGACGGCTACCTGACATGACATGACCTGTATAATTAATCTGGACACCGTGGTTGTTTGCATGGATTGTGCTTGTATAAACTACGAGTCCTGTGTGTCTTGCATCATGTCTAGGGCATGATCCCTGAGTACCACGGTCAGGGATTCATACTGAATCTGGCTAGGTTAATGACTAGGTTGCTCAAATAGTTCATGGAGAATTTCCCAGTTACCTGTTGCCCCTTTGGTCCCGGCCTTATATATATATATACATGGGATTTGTTGCTATCCGTCGAGATGAGCGCACTTCCAGCCCGCCGTCGAGTGTGGTACCTTAGGACACATGTATCTTAATACAGTGTGTCTGCTATATCCAGCTATCTTTTCCTTTTCTTGCTGGGATCACTCAGGTAGTAACAAACAGGTAACCGGACTTGGAATTCGTATTGCATCTTGCTAGTAACTAGGCCTGTGATAACCCTAGTTAGTTAAAATAGCAAGCCGTACTTATTGCTTGGCCGTGATTGATCGTATGAGAATAACCTGTCTAGTCTTGTCTTGATTCCTGCCCAAGAATTGCTACATGTCATAATTTTCTTATATTTTGCCAATAAATGGTGGGAGAAACCAAGTTCTGTTCAGACGAAGGGTTACAACCTCGGTCCTTGTTTGGTTTACGGGTTGTAACCTGGTTATCTGAATAGTCCCATGGTTATCTCATCGTATATCATCCTGTCATGCTCTTCCATATGTTCTATCTTTTATCGATTCAGTACAAGATTGTCTTTTATATTCACCTATCATGCTTTTCTTAAATTAACTGTCTCTTATTATGTAATTATATTATTGTGCTAATTGCTGGTTTTAGTTCTTAAGTGAAGCCTCCTTTGTGGCACTTGCTCTTTCTGGGGTCTGACCCAGCTGGTTTTGTATGGCCAGATACCGGAGCAGCAGCAAAGGATCTACCTACTTTCCAGCCAGATGGTGACCACTAGAGAGAATCCTGGCAACGAGTGGGTTTCTTTTGTTCTCCCACTGTAATTGTACATTATTCTTTTGAGGCGTTTAGCCGCCGAGCAAGTGTTAGCTCGTGTATATTTTATTTACTGTCTGCCTACGGGCTGTAACATGATTGGCAACTCGAGGTTGATCATGTATGACTTAACTCTTGCTAGTCCTTACATTTTGTACGACTAGCTTCATGATCATCTGGATATGTAATGTTTGGGACGCCTTACAATTGTATATTTGGTGATCTGATTTCTTGTGACTATTACTAGTTGGTTGAGATTGAGGCAATAGGATAATTTATGACCTTAAGAGACTGATGGATTGTAGTGAAACCCTCACATATCTAGACAGCCGTGACCGTATAGCGGTGTGGATTCCATTCCGTTATACGTAGCTGGCTATGTCTGCCCCCGCTCTCCAGTATTCTGGCTCTGGGGCGTGACACAAACCGCGATGGACTTGAATCGGAAGAAACCAAAATGCTAAAAGTTAGCAAACGCAAGGCGTGCTTGGATAACCTTACGCTGACAATGGCGAACGAGTACGTGAGACCGAAGTATAGTTCGAACGGAAAGATTATGCACACAGCCTTTTGGCTAAGTTGTGCCGAGTGTCGCACACCTAGACCTTTTGGTGCAAACGAGTTTGCGAGCGAGACCGACTATCGCTCGGACGAGAATAAGTGATATAACTCCCTGAACCTATTTTCTGGTATTATTGGAAATTCTTTAAAATTCTTTTTCTATATATGTTTAATTGAATCGGTTAGATAAATGCATTTCAAATTTAAATAGTCTTTTATTAATAATTAGAAATTATTTGTAGCATTTAATTGTTTATGGAGAATAGTCATTAATTGTTGAAAATAATTAATTTGGTTCATTTTTGTAATTGGTTTATTAATTAGATTTCCCTTGGTAGGATTAAAATTTAAGTTTTCTGTTAATGTTCAAAACTACTAAATAATAGTAATTTGTGTAATTCCAATAATATTACAATATTGTTAATGTTACTAATACTAATTAATTTTGTAATTAATTATTAACTGTTAATTATGTTAAAGGACTAATTATTGTTTTCGGATTAATTAATATATGATTTTATTGGAGAAAGCAGTAACTATTTTATTAAACAGTTGGAAATATTGTAATTAATAAAATCTTTTAGTAATTATGATTAAGCAGTTTGAATTCTTGTTTTGAAATCTGTTTCTATTTAAAAATCTGTTAACTACCTTTTGAAAACTATTGGAGGGAAATTAGACTTTGGAATCTGTTTTTATAAAAATTTTGTTTGAATTTGAATTTTGAAATCTGTTAGAATTTTTATTGTTTGCAATTCTGTTACAACTATTTTAATCTAGCCCCAGATCTAGTTTTATTTACTGCTCTGCCATTACATAATTACCCCCAGATCTATATCTATTTAGATCATTGCCACTATACTAAATACCCCATGATCTACAGTTATTTACAGTATTGTCATTCCCCACTGGACACACACACAATAATATTTTATTATAAATACACACATTTCCCAATGTACTGACACACTCTCTCTCTCTCTGACACGTCATTCTCTCTCTCTCCACTGTACTGTTCTCTCTCTATCTCTGCTCGAGGAGCGACCACCGCCGAGCGCGGCCATTTTCCGGCCATCCCCCGCCGTGCGCCGACCCATCACCACCGGAGTCAGATCAGCACGAGAAGTCGCCGGAGTCCTTCGCCGACCGTCGCCTTGGAACCAGAGCCGGCCTCGACTGCAGTAAAGTTTCTGGAGCTCCGTGCTGTCCTTCGAAGTTCGAGTCACCGCCTCTGTTTTCTTGGAGACCGTGCCACCGCCGCCAGTGCTCAGCAGAGAGCTTCGTAGACAGCGCCGCCTCGATCCCAGAGCTGAGTCATCGAGTCACGTGCCACCGCCTCGTGGACGTGTCCGACTCTTCGATCTTCGAGACTCGTCGAAGTTCTTCGAGATCCGTCGCCGGAGCGCCACCATCTCGCCATCGGAGTTGTACTTCGCCGACACGCCATGGATCGACGTCCCCTTCACGTCGAGGGTGAGCCTTCGACTTTATCTTCTCGAACCCTCTCTCTTGTTCTCTTAGTTAGGGTTTCTGACCTAGAAATTAGGACCTAGGGTTTAGTGGTGACAGGAAGAAGGACCTAGGGTTAGGCTGCGGCCATGGTGGAGTAAATTAGGGATAGGGTTACTGTTGGGGTTCTGGTTTTGTGCGGTCGGAGAAGAAGGAACTGTGAGAGTGAAACCTTTGAGTTAGGGTTTCCTCCATGGGGTTGCTCGCTCGGAAGACAAAGAGCGAGAGGAAGAAGGAACTGTGAGAGGAAAGAAACGAAGAGGACAATATGGGATTTTTGGCTGGGTGATAGAATGAGTGAGAGAAGAAGTGGGCTGAGAAGTGTAGGTGTAGAAGAAGAAGTAAGTATGAAGGGAAAGGCCGAGTTTCTGTCGGCTGAGAAGCTGCGGCCATGGTAGAGTCGTATTAGGGTTTAGGAGACGAAGGCTGGAGGAAGACGAAGCTGAGTGAGGAAGACGATGGGTGACTCTCGAATGTTCGGGGAAGTCTGAGTGAAATGGGAGGAGAGAGAAGGTTGTGGGTTATTTGAGTCCGATAGGTTGGGCCGGGTTTCTAGGCCACAGGGATGGGCTGAGCTTTGGGCTTAAGACTGGGTTGGTTTGGTTTAAGAATTAAGGTTTAAAGTGTTTGAATTTAGCAGGAGTTGGGCTGGGTCTGGAAGAGAGTGTGGGCTAGGCCTAAGCAGGCCGAGCCAGAGGGAGTTTGTTGGGCTGTTATAATTGATTGAATTTTTAGTTTGGACTGGGGCTGGGTCAATTTGAGTATGGGCTGAGTATTAGGTTGTAACCACTAGTATAGGCTAGCTTTCATGGCTGGGTTCGTATATATATTAAGGGCTTGGAACAAATAATAGATTATTTGTTGCTGTTAGTAAACTTGATGGACTGGATTAAATCTGCCATTTATAATTTCTGAAATAATAATTTATAGTAAATAATAGTTATTATTATTTTAGTAGTAATTGAATAATTTTGTTATATTAGTAAATTGTAAAATATCATTAGAAGCAAATGATTTAGAAAAATGTTTTACCATATATATTTTGTTATAAGTATTATCTGTTAATATTAGATAAATTATATTTCGTAAATTAGTTAGCAGGTATTTTCTAAAAAGAGAATTTTGTTAATATAGTTCAAAGTATCTTTCTAATAAATAATTATCAAAGCTGTAATATATTTATTTTTCTAAACACAAAAGATTTCTTAGTAAAGATAGTTTAAAAGTATTTTCCTAGAAACCTTATTTTGATCAAGCTAGTGTAAATGTATAGCTGGTATATGATTAGTTGCATTGTCAACTTGTTAACAATAATTAGCTAATGTCATTATTCAAACCCTAATAAACTTGTACAAAAATAAAACAGGTGATCCATTACAACCATGCAGTACTACTCTCGTGCAACCAAACCGAGGCAAGTACACTGACTCGACTTGTACTCTATATTTTCTGTCTTACATTCATGTGCCATTTTCTCATATCGGATACGAGATACACACGATTGTCTTGTACATTGTTCATTGCTTGTGAGTCATTGTTATTGCGGGGATTGGGGGAAATATTAGCTTTTGTGTGACCACACCCAACATAGGTAATTGTGGATAGCCTAATCGTACACGTCACGTACAATGAAGCCATACCTTGTAGAATTGACTCATTGACTCATTACCTCATTGATTGATTGTGCTCCTAAGCCGGTCATACATAATATTTCAAATTGTCACACTTGCATATTGATTGTCGTGATTCATTGCCTTGTACATTGATAGCCGTGTTCATTGTCTAGCATATTGATTGTCGTCCATTGCCTGTAGTTTTTACATTTTATCTCTGGTACCGTAGTTTCATTTCCTGTTCTGCTATTCTGGTATTCTGGTTTTACCTTGTATTCTGTACTACAGATTACATTGTATATTGTCTGGTCAGGGTTGTACTTTGCTCTTTTTCTGACAGGATACGTTACAGGTGAGTGGGAGATTACATGGAGCTTGTGATTGTATCAGGATATTGTAGCTTTCATTTTACTTTATTTTTCTGGAGATTGTATCTTGGATATTCATTATTGTATATTTATTTCATTTGACCGGATTTGTCTTCAGCTGATTTTGTATTAAAGACTTGATGGATATTGGTGATTTTCTGGAAACGTTATAAAAGCTTTATTGGTTTACATTACATTGTGACTTAGAGTTTTCCTTAGTATTGTATAGCTTACTTCGTCGTGTCCATCGACGAAGGCTGGGCGTGTCTGACTCGTATCCGATTATTCAGGAGCGGATCGTGACATGTTTTAGTGGTGGCCCATGCAGGTCTATCCTAATGACACTTAGGCAATAAAGTGTTATTGGGGGACCAACAAAAGCTAAGGAAAACTTATCACAGCATAGGAACCGCGAAAAAATGGTTTACGGTTTATGGTTTATGGTTTATGGTTATTGATGTTTAAAAATTTGAAATTTGATTTTACTTATGATTTTTAGGATAGTTTATGATTTTTCTAGGATATAGCAATCAACCGTTTATTTTTCATTTACAGAACGGTTGCCACGACTAGTGAGCAGCCTGCACCCAGTGCACAGGAGCAGCTTCCACCGCCTCAGCCTCAGCCGCTTCCTCCGACGATGATGTTCGATGGCACGTAGTTGATGGCCATGTTTCAGCAATTCATGGAGGCCCAGAATCAACAGGCTGCGCAGTTCAGAGAGGCTCAGAGTCAGCAGGTCGCAAAGTTCAGAGCGACCGTCATCAACGTACTCAGGACCAGAGAGCCGGTCCACCAGCTCCACCAGCACGTGCAGCACCAGCAGCGCCGAGGCCAGGGACTGCCAAGGACTATCAGTTCCTCTATCCGATGGATTTTTGGGGCAATGAGGGGATAGTCTACGCAGACGAGTGGCTGGAGAATGCTGAGCGATCATTGAAGATGGCGAGGATCCCGGATGATTTGCAGGTCGAAGTTGCGAGCATGTGACTTTTTGACATTGCTAGGGCTTGGTACCGGGAGGAGCCCCAGTTAGCGGAGCCCAGAGTTTTCTGGAAGGATTTCAAACTGCTATTCCAGGAGAAGTTCTTCCCGGATGTGGAGCGGGACGAGCTTCGGATGCAATTTGAGGCGTTGCAGCAGGGAAGTATGACAGTGGCCCAGTATACATCGGAGTTCACTCGACTCAGCAGGTTCGCAGAGAACCTAATCAGCACGCCGAAGGAGAGGGCTTGAAAGTTCAAGAAAGGCCTCACCAGGGAGCTGCGTCATGCAGTAGCTATCAGTCAGGCAACTACCTATGCGAGCATTTTTAAAGTTGCTCAGGGAGTGGAGAAGGTGTAACACCCAATTTTCTGAAATTGGGATATTTTGAAAATTTATTATTTTTATTATTAAATAATGGTGTTTTAGTCATAATATGATTTTGGTGAATTTTAGTTAGATTAAAACTATTTTCTAAGTCACGACTTATGACTTTGTGATTTTACTAGTATAACCCTAGTGTAAACCCTAGAGATTTCATAACCTAGAGACTAACCATAACCATGTAAGCCTAACCAAGTGATTAGGATATCAAATTAGCACTTTTTAGTCAAAAGGGTATTTTGGTAATTTATTAGAATTTATTTGGATTTATGTAATTTATTATTATTTAATTAGTTGATTAGTGTCATGTTAGCTCCTAACCTAGTTTAGCACTAATCTAGAGGTTAGCAACTAACCTAGAAGACTAAGTAGAGGATGTTAGCTTTATGTGTAAATATCTAGGTTTGATAAATATCTAGATATTTAACTTTAAGGATATTTCCTTTAGAAACCTAGAAATATCTAAGGGTCAAAGACTTAGAGGCTAAGTTAGCAAGGTGGAGGAACCCTAAATATCTACCCCTACCCCCCCATGGCAGCCAACCCATACCCCCTTCCATATAAACACACCCCCCCTTCATTCACACCTCATTTTTATTACACCTAAAAACTAGTTTTTTTCCTACAACTTTACACCCTCACCACTTAACCAATTTAGCTCCAAATTGAGCCTAGTTTCTTGCATTGGGATCCCCTACCATTGATGGTGCTAAGGGGAGCTAGCTAGCTAGGTTGCATAGTATTTTGGGCATCATCATTTGAAGAAGACACCCCCCTACCTTGGTGTTTTCTTGAGTTTTGCACTCATAGGTAAATATCCCCAAACCTAGTTAATATTGTGTTTTCTCTTCATAATTGCAAGCATATAGGTATACCCTAACTGTGGGTCAAGTTTGGTAGAAAATAGGTTTGGTTTGGTGTCCGTATCGGACACGTATCTGTGTTTAAATCTCAGTATTTGGTGAAATGCCTCATAGGAATTTTTGTTCTTGGTTTTCAAAACAAATTACATATTTGTGAAGCTTATTATATGTATATTGTATGTTGGTAGGACTGAGTTGATATTAGGGTCCTTTTCGTGTCCAAATTGGACACGAACACACGAGTTGGACACAGCACTGTGCACACTTAGTTCCCCTGCTACCCGACACGGATATCTTCGTGTCCACGCCACGTGGACACGTGCCACTTGGCACAGAGGTGGGGGCACCCTCTGACAAGCCCCCCCTCGAGTCTCACAACTTCTCGAGCCGTGTCGGACACGAAAATACGTTCGCACGGGTCATGCACTGCACTGCACGAACACGTTTTTCCTCACTAACACGTGAGTCGTGTCGACTCTGGACACGTTGTGGACACCTCGTGTTGACACGAGTGTGTAGCCCAACACGTGGGCTACAAGTGGACATAACCACGTGGCCCCACGTGGCGTGTGTCGTGTCCACGAAACACGTGAACTGCTGCACGAAGCGGTGCTAAACCGCGTGTATCAGTCGAGTTTTCTCGACTGATACGGGATTCGTGCCGTGTCCTGGTGATACTTGGACACGGTACAGGCACCTAGACACCTAGACCTACCCTAGGCGAACCTACACACGTATACACGAGACACTTGGAAACCTGTGTCGTGTCCTACACGCGTGTGCATCTCTGCACGACGCTGTGACACATTGCACAGTCTGAAACTTACCCGATTGGGGTTTTTCACTCCTGGACACGCCGTATCGTGTCATGGTGGACTCCCATGGACACACACGACACGTACATGTGTAGGGGCACAATTACCAACCACCACTTTGGCATCTTAGCTAGGTTTTGTGTGTTAAAATTGGTTTTCCCCCAATGTTCAATAATGAACAGTGTTTTCTGGTATTATTTCAGTATTTATTTCGAATTTCAAATTGATTTGTATGTATATATATACGTATATTAGTGTGTATATATACTGTATATATATGTATATAAGTATGTGTGTGTGTATATAAGTATGTGAGTATGTATATGTATGTATATATGTAGATATGGGTATATGTATATATGTATATATGTATGTGTGTGAGTTGGGTGTCCCCATCTCAGTTTTCTTGAGATTAACTCCCCCTTGCTGTCAGTCCACACACACCTAACCCTAACCCTCACACTCTCACTCCCTTCCACTCTCTCTCTACCTATATAATGTATATATGTTATATATGTATATAAATATATATGTTATGGTATCTATATATATGTTATATATATATAGTGGTATTTTTTTTTTATATATATATAGTGGATATATATATATATATATATATATATATATATATATATATATATATATATATATATATATATATATATATATATATTTTTATATATATATATATATATATAGATACCATAACATATATATTTATATACATATATATTTATATATATATGTATATAAATATATATGTTATGGTATCTATATATATATATATATATATATATATATATATATATATATATATATATATATATATATATATATATATATATATAGATTATGTTATTATGTTATTATATATATATTTGACTATATATATATAGATTATATTATTATATATATATTAAAATATATATATATTTATATATATATATATATATATATATATATATATATATATATATATATATATATATATATATATATATATATATAGATTATGTTATTATATATATATTTGACTATATATTAGCTATGTAAACATATATGTTATAGACTTGATGTCTTAGCCTATGGCCTATGTATATATGTAATGTATATATGTCTTAGTGCCCTAGGATTACTAGCCTATGGTTAGTAGCAAGTTAGAATTGACCAATAGGCTTAGTAGACCTAGGTTGACTAGATAGTTGACCCTTGTTGACCATTGTTGACCAAAGTCAACTATAGGTCAACCTTGACCTAGAATTGACTTAGATGGATTTTAGATGACTTGATGACTTAAGTTTGACTAAACCCTAACTAATTGATTTATGTTTGACCATAGGGTTATATGGATAGTTACATGTCAATTAAGATATGTATGGGGTTAAGTGGAATACTTAAAGTTGAGTCATGACTTGATTTGGAGTATGGAATTAGCTTGATTATAGGATTAAGGTTGGTATTATATATATGTATTTATGTGTGATATACTTTGTATAGATAATTGGTTATGCCTTAGCTTTTTGGTATAGAATCTTAGGTATCCTAAGACATGTTAGTTTATGCTTGGTTTTGAGTTAGCCTTATAGAGTTTGACTTAGATAGTTGACCATTGACCTAATTACCTTATTGACTCATCTATGATTAACCAAAATCTTAGTTAGTCTAGACTTTGACCTAGTTTGACCATTATTGACTAAACCCTAGATAACTTGACTACTTTGACTAAAATGTTTGATAAGAGTTGACTTTAACCTAGATTAGACTTGTTTAACCTTGCATGACTTAGTTTAACTTCTTGTGACCTAGTATGACTTAATTTGACTTAGTTTGACTGTAGAGTTGACCAAGTTTGACTTTGACCTAGATTGGCTTAGAATTCATATAGATTGCATTGTAGATTTCATTTACCTTCATATTAGACATGTCATAACTGTATTGCTCTATTTTAGGAAATTATGACCCTGGTACAGACATCTGATATTACACTACTCTTTTCAGAGTATCAGGCGAGTACATTCTCTGATAGTTCTCTCATTTATTTGTCAATTACTGTATTTCAGTTCTAGTTAGTTCTATGTGATTCTCTGTATCAATACGTATGGATATTTCTGGATTCATGTATCGACACATACCTTACTTGCTGGCCTCTATTACTGGAGTCATTGGAATCATTCCAGAATCATTTTTGGAATCATCATGTATTGGCCGGACTCATCTCGATTCTTTTGTCGATTTTGGATTCACTTGCTGGACGGGAAAATATTGAGTAAGACATGTAGACATACCCCAAATCCGGAATCTTCCACTGGAATCTACCGGAAGCATAGCCATCTCTTGCCCGATCAGTGAGAGATGTGCCTGATACCTACAGCTGTTTACATGTCGACCTCGGTATTTTAAAACACACTGTTAGATCATAGTTGGACTCACCATGGATTCATTGATCACTGTTGGACTCATCTTGTACTGAAAATCATCTGGTATCAGATTATATTGACTGGACTCACACTGGGATTACATTAGACTTATACCGTACTGTTTGGACTCGTACATATTATTCTAGTTCAGTTAGTTTTTATTACAGTCTTCATTGCCATGATTCTTCTCTTGTTTTAGTTATCTTTCTTTTCTTGTATCTTACTGCCTCTCTATGCCATCATTACCTGTATAAAACTGCCATGTTCATCAATAAAACTGTCTATAACTGCTTTATAGTTCTTTGTCATTTACTTGGATTTTCTAGATGAGTTGTAATCGTTCCTGTCCTGATTGGACATATTGAAAATATTACAGATGATAATCCTGAGGACACATGCCCTACTTACCATGGACCTAGCGAGGGATTAGCTACCTTTGGTCTCGACTCCCAGGAGTGATTCAGGAGATTAGCTAGTAGACTACTTTAGCTTTCATGTTTTGACTTGTTGTATTAAAGTTAAGACATTGAGTTTGTATTAAGTTTGTTTGAGACATTGTTGTATTATTTTAGTAGTTAGTTGTTGTTGTCTTTAATTCCTTAGGTATAACTTCTGTGTTATCTTATCGTGTTTTAGACTGTGATTGAGTATATCCTATCCTTTACTTGTCCTCCATTCGGAGCTGATATCTGGACAAGTACATTATATTCACTGCATGAGATTAGTTAGCAACCTAGGACAGCTTACTACCGCCGATACTGCGGCGTAGGCTGGACGTACCCACTTCTCGTGCACCTATACAGGGTGCGGGTCGTGACACGTTTTTAGTGGTGGCCCATACAGGTCTCGAAACTAAATTGTTTGGTTACGTTATTGTACCAAGCATGCCTGCAATTAGGAACTTAAGGTAATTAGACAACATTAGGAATGACGCTTAGAACACCTAGAGGAATACTAGGATTGCAATATAGGAAATACAACACATGCTTGCTATTATAATTAGATTTTCTTGTATATGATTATTTTGCTTTAAAGAGTCCTTATAAGTCCTTTTTATTGTAATTAGATGGTGCTTACTCGTTCATCCCAGTATGTCACACCTGAGAATGGCACGCTCTCCATCCAGTCAGCTGACCAGTTAACTGATCCACCTCCACCTACCACATTCCCCCACTCCACAGATCCACAAACCCAGATGCCTCCACCACCTTCCACATCACAGTCCCAGCAAGACCCAATACTTCCACCACCCCCTATCACTACACCTACCCAGGCTTCCGTCACACTCGACGGGAACCAACTGCTCACTCTGATCCAGGGGTTCCTAGCAACCCATTAGGAGCAAACCACCCTACTCCGTCAGAGCATGGAGCATTCTGAGGAACATACCGTGGTCCCACCACCTGTAGAGCCGCGGCAGAGAGCGGGGACGATCAAGGACTTCATGGGTCTGAACCCCAAGGAGTTCTTAGGGACTGAGGGCATAGTAGTAGCAGATGACTAGTTAGACTCGGTAGAGAGGAAGCTCCTTGGAGTTAGGATGCCGGATGACCTCCAGGTCGAGGCATCGGGATTTTTGCTGATAGACTTGGCAGGAGTTTGGTTTCGGAATGAGCCGTTGTTCGCGAGAGGGAGGGCCACTTGGGATCAGTTCAAGACCCAGTTCAAGAAGAAATTCTTTTCGACCACCGCTAGGGTAGCCATGGGGCTACGATTCCAGAACATCCAGCAGGGGAACCGTTCTGTCGACGAGTATGCGGCAGAGTTTAGTCGCCTGAGCCGTTTCGCTCCTAGTCTAGTTGCTGACCCTGAGGAGATGACGCGTAGGTTTTGCCATGGTCTAGTTCCAGACATTGGCATTCTTATAGTGGCGAACGGTATGACTGACTACTACCAGAGCTTAAAGTTAGCCCGGAGTATCGAGGAGCGTCTTTTGTCTTACAAGAGGCCGACTTCTGTACACATTGAGGGACCCTCCAAGCGTCAGGCTTTCCAGCAGAAAGTGCCGACGCTACACCAGCAGATATATCATCCTCCCACACCACATCATTCGACCCCGCCAGTTAGAGCCCCGGGACCTCGGTAGCAGAGGCCATTTCAGCAGGTGCAGCATCAGTCTCGGGGTCAGGACCCGAAGACGATCAGTTTTTCATACTGCAGGAAGTAGGGACACACCAGGGAGCAGTATAGGAAGAGGCTGAAGGTTTGCTATACCTGTGGGTCTGATACTCACCAGAAAATGGATTGTCCTATTGTACCTCCTTATATGGGGGCTAGGCCACCTGTAGCTCAGCACCAGAGGGGTGGAGCTTTTGCGATGACGGTCGAGGAGACCAACGCTGCAGGTGACGGGTTAGCAGGTTAGTCTTTTTTGTCCTTCCTTTCCAATCTTGTTGTATGATTCCATTAGTACCTGTCAGGATATGCTTGTGATGTGCTAGATAGTGTAGTTACCCTGTTCGAGGCTGTGGGATCACGACCAGTAGGACTATGATTGCATGTTATCTTTTGAATTTGATTGACTGGGGGTTTGACCTAGGAGGAGTACGACTATCTTAATTTCGAGGACGGAATTTTTCTAAGGAGGGTTGACTTGTAACACCCAATTTTCTGAAATTGGGATATTTTGAAAATTTATTATTTTTATTATTAAATAATGGTGTTTTAGTCATAATATAATTTTGGTGAATTTTAGTTAGATTAAAACTATTTTCTAAGTCATGACTTATGACTTTGTGATTTTACTAGTATAACCCTAGTGTAAACCCTAGAGATTTCATAACCTAGAGACTAACCATAACCATGTAAGCCTAACCAAGTGATTAGGATATCAAATTACCACTTTTTAATCAAAAGGGTAATTTGGTAATTTATTAGAATTTATTTGGATTTATGTAATTTATTATTATTTAATTAGTTGATTAGTGTCATGTTAGTTCCTAACCTAGTTTAGCACTAATCTAGAGGTTAGCAACTAACCTAGAAGACTAAGTAGAGGATGTTAGCTTTATGTGTAAATATCTAGGTTTGATAAATATCTAGATATTTAACTTTAAGGATATTTCCTTTAGAAACCTAGAAATATCTAAGGGTCAAAGACTTAGAGGCTAAGTTAGCAAGGTGGAGGAACCCTAAATATCTACCCCTACCCCCCCCATGGCAGCCAACCCATACCCCCTTCCATATAAACACACCCCCCCTTCATTCACACCTCATTTTTATTACACCTAAAAACTAGTTTTTTTCCTACAACTTTACACCCTCACCACTTAACCAATTTAGCTCCAAATTGAGCCTAGTTTCTTGCATTGGGATCCCCTACCATTGATGGTGCTAAGGGGAGCTAGCTAACTAGGTCGCATAGCATTTTGGGCATCATCATTTGAAGAAGACACCCCCCTACCTTGGTGTTTTCTTGAGTTTTGCACTCATAGGTAAATATCCCCAAACCTAGTTAATATTGTGTTTTCTCTTCATAATTGCATGCATATAGGTATACCCTAACTGTGGGTCAAGCTTGGTAGAAAATAGGTTTGGTTTGGTGTCCGTATCGGACACGTATCTGTGTTTAAATCTCAGTGTTTGGTGAAATGCCTCATAGGACTTTTTGTTCTTGGTTTTCAAAACAAATTACATATTTGTGAAGCTTATTATATATATATTGTATGTTGGTAGGACTGAGTTGATATTAGGGTCCTTTTCGTGTCCAAGTTGGACACGAACACACGAGTTGGACACAACACTGTGCACACTTAGTTCCCCTGCTACCCGACACAGATTTCTTCGTGTCCACGCCACGTGGACACATGCCACTTGGCACAGAGGTGGGGGCACCCTCTGACAAGCCCCCCCTCGAGTCTCACAACTTCTCGAGTCGTGTCGGACACGAAAACGCGTTCGCACGGGTCATGCACTGTACTGCACGAACACGTTTTTCCTCACTAACACGTGAGTCGTGTCGACTCTGGACACGTTGTGGACACCTTGTGTTGACACGAGTGTGTAGCCCAACACGTGGGCTACATGTGGACATGACCACGTGGCCCCACGTGGCGTGTGTCGTGTCCACGAGACACGTGAACCGCTGCACGATGCGGTGCTAAACCGCGTGTATCAGTCGAGTTTTCTCGACTGATACGGGCTTCGTGCCGTGTCCTGGTGACACTTGGACACGGTACAGGCACCTAGACACCTAGACCTACCCTAGGCGAACCTACACACGTGTGCATGAGACACTTGGACACCTGTGTCGTGTCCTACACGCGTGTGCATCTCTGCACGATGCTGTGACACAGTGCACAGTCTGAAACTTACCCGATTGGGGTTTTTCACTCCTGGACACGCCGTATCGTGTCATGGTGGACTCCCATGGACACACACGACACGTACATGTGTAGGGGCACAATTACCAACCACCACTTTGGCATCTTAGCTAGGTTTTGTGTGTTAAAATTGGTTTTCCCCCAATGTTCAATAATGAACAGTGTTTTCTGGTATTATTTCAGTATTTATTTCGAATTTCAAATTGATTTGTATGTATATATATACGTATATTAGTGTGTATATATACTGTATATATATGTATATAAGTATGTGTGTGTGTATATAAGTATGTGAGTATGTATATGTATGTATATATGTAGATATGGGTATATGTATATATGCATATATGTATGTGTGTGAGTTGGGTGTCCCCATCTCAGTTTTCCTGAGATTAACCCCCCTGCTGTCAGTCCACACACACTTAACCCTAACCCTCACACTCTCACTCCCTTCCACTCTCTCTCTACCTATATTATGTATATATGTTATATATGTATATAAATATATATGTTATGGTATATATATATATGTTATATATATATAGTGGTATATATATATATATATATATATATATATATATATATATATATATATATATATATATATATATATATATATATATATATAAGGGTATTATATATATGTGAATGGGTATATATATATATATATATATATATATATATATATATATATATTATGTTATTATTTATATATTTGACTATATATTAGCTATGTAAACATATATGTTATAGACTTGATGTCTTAGCCTATGGCCTATGTATATATGTAATGTATATATGTCTTAGTGCCCTAGGATTACTAGCCTATGGTTAGTAGCAAGTTAGAATTGACCAATAGGCTTAGTAGACCTAGGTTGACTAGATAGTTGACCCTTGTTGACCATTGTTGACCAAAGTCAACTATAGGTCAACCTTGACCTAGAATTGACTTAGATGGATTTTAGATGACTTGATGACTTAAGTTTGACTAAACCCTAACTAATTGATTTATGTTTGACCATAGGGTTATATGGATAGTTACATGTCAATTAAGATATGTATGGGGTTAAGTGGAATACTTAGAGTTGAGTCATGACTTGAGTTGGAGTATGGAATTAGCTTGATTATAGGATTAAGGTTGGTATTATATATATGTATTTATGTGTGATATACTTTGTATAGATAATTGGTTATGTCTTATCTTTGTGGTATAGAATCTTAGGTATCCTAAGACATGTTAGTCTATGCTTGGTTTTGAGTTAGCCTTATAGAGTTTGACTTAGATAGTTGACTATTGACCTAATTACCTTATTGACTAATCTATGATTAACCAAAATCTTAGTTAGTCTAGACTTTGACCTAGTTTGACCATTATTGACTAAACCTTAGATAACTTGACTAGTTTGACTAAAATGTTTGATAAGAGTTGACTTTAACCTAGATTAGACTTGTTTAACCTTGTTTGACCTTGCATGAGTTAGTTTAACTTCTTGTGACCTAATACGACTTAATTTGACTTAGTTTGACTATAGAGTTGTAAGCCCCCTGAATTTCAGGGTTATTTTAAATTTTCTGAATGAATTATTTTCGATAAATATATTATTATTTAATTGTTTTTGATCATTAATGTACCTTTATATGACTTTGACTTCTGGAGCGTCAGGGATGCTAATCTCTGTAAACTCTCTTCACGAGTTTTGAAGTAGACAAGATTATCTTCGTTTTGATATATCGTGTCCCATTTGAACTCGTTCCCTTGTGCTCTTTTTGTATCGCAC
Organism: Iris pallida; assembly: GCA_029216955.1. Taxonomy (NCBI): domain Eukaryota; kingdom Viridiplantae; phylum Streptophyta; class Magnoliopsida; order Asparagales; family Iridaceae; genus Iris; species Iris pallida. The sequence continues at coordinate 28,064 of JANAVB010003426.1, forward strand.
AACTTCGGGTCAACTTAGACCAATTAATCGTTGAATAATTATTTCCACTTTTATTTTTTATCTTCGTTTGCACGTTACCGTGACTTTTAATTTAGGAGCACCAGACCAGTCGTTTTCTCAGAACCAACTCCTCATGAATGATCCACTCGAGATGCTCTTCACCCATGACCTTCGTGTCCCACTCAGACACTCCATTTTGTGCTTCATTTTCTTCGCACAACTTTTGGGTCAATTTAGGCCGATTTATTTTCTACCGTGAAACCTGATTTATTTTTCAATTTAATTTTGGGACCCGACATCGATCCAACCTAGTCAACCCAAAGTATGGACGTGACCCACATGAAGCCTACTACCCACATGAAACTTGTGTCCCATTTATTGGAGTCCCCGCATATTATTTATTTTCCCACGATTATAAATCCCTATTTTTAATTTAATTATTGCACCCGGTTCGATTTCGACCCGACCTGGCTCGATCGAACCCGAACCCAAGCTTCAGGTTGCCCTCTCATGACTGCCCAAATACCCCACATAATTTCCCTATTTTTCCTATTTTAAAAATCTATTTTTCTTCTCTCTCCACTTTACAAATATCTATATACATATATATATACATACTTCTCTCTCTCTCACTCCCATTTAAAACACCAACACACCTCACCACCTCACCCCTCTCCCCACGTGCAGCCGACCAGCCCACCCCCTCTCTTTATTCTTTCTCTCTCTCTCTCACATTAATATCTTCTAAATATCCCTATTCTCTCTCACTTTCTATATTATATACTAACACACATTCCTCTCTCTCTCTCTCTCTTTTATTATTTATAAAACATACACACCACCTCAACCCCCCATACTGCCAGCAAGAGAACACACCCCCCTTTTAACCGACTTCCTTCCTCTCTCCTCTCAAATATATCTCTCTCCCTCTCTCTCTCTATTCTCACTCTTTCACTTTCTATACATAATATATATATACACACAACTCACACTCTCTCTCCTTCCTACACTCAACCAACCACTCCCCTCCATGCATGGCCGACCGACCTTCTCACCATGGCCGAGCTCCTCCCCAATACTCCTCCTCCTTCTCCATTCTTCATCATCATCATCATCCTCACACCACCACCATTAACGAACGTACCACCACCTCCATCACCCACCATCATCATCTTTACCACCACCACCACCGAACACCATCACCACCCCCCCCACGCGCGCCTATCGCCGCGTCGCCGCCCCGCCGCGTGCCACCGCGTGGCCGGCGGGCAGCAGCAGCTGCACAGGCGGCGTAACAGCTTTCGTAGCCGCGCGCGCATGCACGCGCCGGCGATCGTGGCCGAGCGCCACTACGTGGCTGGCCCACCACCGCGAGGACCCCACACTCCCCGGCGAACTCCGGCGAACCCTCCCTTGCCGCCTCCGTCGTCTCCGACGCGGAAAATAGGCTATTTGTGCATTTACGTCGAAATTCCGTCGTGACGCGCGCGTTTTGAACTCAGAAAGTGTGCTCCGTCGCAGCAAGTTCGTACGTGTTTTCTGGGAGATCCGACCGTTGGATCGGCAAACTCTTTGCTCCGTCTCGATTTCGGTATATCCATCTTCACTCCTATCAATTTTTGTCCGTTAATTTTATCATTTGATAGATCAAAACTGGACACCAAGTTGACATTTTAAATTGAACTGTTTTTGGACAGTTTTGTGGAGCCGACTTCGTCAGCTCGTATCTTCGTCGTCGCAACTCCGTTTGGCGTGCTACCAGTTCCTGTACGCAGGTGGTATAACCCTCTTCCTGTCTCCTTTAGGTTTCGTTTCATTTTAAGCACGTTCAGTTGGTCGAATTCGACGCCAAAGTTGGCCGTCCGAATTCTTTAATTTATACTTGTTAAATTCCATTTTTGAACCCGGGACTCCGGATTCAATTTCTGACACCACCAGTAGACTCGTGGCATCGTTCTAGCATGTTTTCATATAAAATTTGCTTGATTTGGAGAACGTGGGCCCTGGCACGCATTTTGGTGCAAAGCGGGGTCCACTTTTCGAGTCAACGGGTCACTTTGAGATCGGCTCATCGGAATCCAATTCCGGATATAACGTTGAGTTCGTATCGTCATTCTGGACTCGTTGACATATAATTTGCTGAGTTTTGAAGACATTTGCTCCGGCACGCATTTCCGTGCAAACCGGATACCAAGTGTCCGCGTCAACGTATCATTTTGAGAACGGCACATCGGAATTCCATTTTGGACATACCGTTCCATACATTAGGTTAGGCTGTGGAAAACAAACATGCAAGTTTTGCAGGATAGCAATTCTAAGCATATCTTACCATTCCAGGATATTTAGTAGCCATACACATTGCACTGACGCAAATAAAGCATGAGACGATATGATGCAAACACGACAGGATACAGCACGACTTTAGTGTCTCCTAGTGAATGTTAGAGTGACTGGTGTCAGACATGCAAAAGATGTCGAAATAACAAGACACCAGTTCTGGGGCATCCATGATACGCAAAAGACGAGAGATCCCGTTACAACAATTTTCAGGTTAACTTGAGGAGCTACCACAAAGACCAGTATGGGTGATATATTGATGATCATGTATAAATATTATATACAACCAACCCTTGCACATATCATACAAGGCACAGAAAAGTTCAAAATAATATGCACTATATCACCAACTTGAAATGAAAAAGGATGTACTACATCTCTAGACAAGATGATTCACTTTCTCATGTTTCCACATTGCTTTACTTTCTCATGTTTTCCACATTGTTAATAGTAGGCATCACATGGATACGAACATAATAGCCACTAAAGTATACTGCTTGTTTCAATTCACATGAAGTGTGGGGTTTGAACTTTGAAGGCATAAGTTGACAAAAGAATGATAATAGCTTGTGTATTGAACACCTTCAAATCTAAAAAGCAACAGGCATCAACAAAAAAGTAATAATTAAATGAAGCTAATATCTCACAGCACTCTAGTAATAAACTTTCTCTATTTACCCCCCTTGAGATTAGAAATTTGATTAGTCAATATCCAGGTTTATGTTTAACCACTGAAACTAGTCATAAACCATGACTTCTCAAGCTATAGATGCAAGATAACATTTGCAAGAACTCAATGACAGATTACAGAACAGACTGCTTGAAGGAAGATTTTGAAATTGTTTTCTTCTTCTATTTGTTGGACATGTGAACTAAGATGTAAGAAGATATAGTGATCAAGTTGTCTACTAGTCAATGGGACAAGTATCAGCCAAATAAAATTATTACAGACACGAAAATATGCCATTATATTTCAATCAAGAAACTAAAGAATCAATAATTGTATAGTAGGTATCGATTTTTTATCATTGGTATGTGCCCATTATTTTGATCCTTAAAAGTTCTGCCACAGTAAATAAAATCTGAACCAGAGATGCAGTACTCTTTCACTTGTTCACAGCATATTTGAATACCATGAGAAGTAAACCAAACTATTCCGTTTGAATACCATGAGAAGTAAACCAAAATATTCTGTTTGAATACCATGAGAAGAAAACCAAACTATTCCGATCTAAATTGACGTCTAACATGAACAATAAAGAAGACTAGAAGGGAGTACCTCTTTCCCGCCTTTCCACAAGTTTTACATAAACTGCTATGTGTGCATCCTTAGAATTTTCAATGTTCTCTTCCCAAGTGCTGTACAGCTGTGCTCTACATTCCTCAAAGAGAAGAGGCTCAAAGACTCTTTTATACTCTTCAACACATTCAAAACTTCCAGGAACACGCTGCAGCTCTGTCTCCTCTGAAAGTTGGCAGATAATTGTATGTCACAACTCAGTAAAGAGTAGGAAGTATTACTTGAAAAGATGGCATTGAAGAGATTTTCAAGAAAAGACATGTAAACTGCTTATAAGAAAGATAAACCAGAATTACATTCTCATGAAAGAGAAAAGCCACATATGCTTGTAGTTTTTAAAATCAGCTAATATAGAAATAAGCAAATGTGGACAGTTGCACTAACAATCTCTAAATAGAATACTGGCTTGTTCATTTTCTTTGTTGCAAGTAAAAAACACTTTTCTCATCCACTAATGATTCATTCTGGGAGTCTATAGTTTGTTATTCAAATTGCATTTTCTTGGCATTAATCTTCTATGACAATTCTACAAATACTTCCACTCTCTAAGATTCTTCTATGAAGATTATATCCCTTGCATTCCACAATGTACAATATACCAACAACATTCACTAGCAGTGTTTTCTCCAACTGGCAGCATATTGGTTGAACTCTGTTTCAAAATTCCTAGGCTCCCTTTGTTTCCCTTTTCTCCCTTTGTTTCCCTTTGTTTCGTAGTTCTAGCAGCTCCAATTAACTGATATCCTATCACTCATAGTTGTCTTGAGAAACTATAATACCAACCCCATAATAAGAAATCTTGAAAGCAGAGACATGCCCCACAACGTTAATTGAGAAACTATAATACCAACCCCATAATATAAAAAAGTGAGAGAGAAAGTAGAAGTTAGGAAACCTATAAACGTCTTGAAAATAAAAAGGCACATCAATTAGAGAAAGGATAAAAGCACACATGTTGACTGAGGCACAATAAATCAGCAACCCTCTTTAAGGTAATCATTGAATAATAATTGGACACTACCAAGATATTATGGAAAAGTGACACACTGATGCCAATCATAGCTTACAAGCTAAAAATATAAGAAATATAAAGAGAGACTTATTTTACATGTTCACTGATTCTTTGTTTCAGACCATCTGCTGCCTTCTAAACGCGTCCTTAAACATCTCCCAAAGACTTGTCTACTCAATCAACTCTATGGTAACAAGCTGCTTCAACAAAAATTGAAAAGCCCATCCAACAATAGATAAATGTTAACATGCATATATCAAACATCAGACCAATGTACTATATAAGTATCTTTCTTTTTGCGGAAAATTACATAGCAATTGTATAGACTGGCCAATCTTTTACTTCTACATCTGGAAATAGTACAGTAGGTGCATGATGATGAACTTAACTGCAGAATATGATTAGGAAGACAAATTTGTACTGGACAGAGATAGTAACTGTAGAATATGATTCAGAAAAGAGAAAAGAGATGTTTCCCCAAATTCAAAGGACTAAAAAAGTTTCAATGAATAAACTTATTAGAAAGCAAAAAAGTTTGATGTTCAATTGATGGGTAGAAGCTTTTATATGGTCCAACAAAAGCTTGACAGATTCTTGTTTCTTCAAATAGGAGGCTTAATTTCCATTATCTTCGTGTTTGGGGCTTGCCATGGTTATCTCGGTCCATTGACCTATTGTGCTTAATTCACTAGGGAGACAACTATTAAAAGGTCTCTCTTTCGATTTAAGAAATTTTGGTTACAAGAAGAATCATTCACATATTTAGTTTCGGTGTGGTGGCCAGAATGTCCTAATGGAAAAATGCTCATACCATTGTCAAGAAACTGAAATATATATCGGAAAGAATTGCAAGGACTGGTTCAGAAGATACTTTGGTACATCATAGAGAAAAAAAAAACTTAATACACTGAAACAAATCTCAAGCCTAGATGTAATTGAGGAAGAAGGAAGATTTAACATCAATTACAAACAGATGATGAATGACTGCAGGAAAGATTTACGAATTTACAACCAATAGGGGAAACTTATTGGAGGCACATATAGAGATCAATGGATAGTAGAGGGAGATGACAACACTACTTTTTTTGTTTCCCATTTTGTTGCTATTGGAAGAAGAAGGTTCAACAAGATTACATCAATCTTTTATGAGAATCTGGAATACACAGAGCATTATGACATTTGTGATGCAGTTTGATAATCATTTCAGTAATATATATTTAACAAAGTTGAGAACATAACCTGTTATGTGATTGGAACAGATTGTACAACACATATTGACTGTGGACCTGGTGATCCGGAGCACCCTTCTCTAAGGAGGAAATCAAGCAAGCAGTCTTTGAATTTAGACCAATTAGTCTTCTCAATTAATTCAGTTTATAGAATCCTCACTAAATTGTCAACAAATAGATTGAGACAGGAAGATTGAAATGTTAGTCGATTTCAAACAATCAACCTTCAATGTTTTCACGGCACAAGAAGTAATCTCTAATTGATTTTGATTCTGTTCATTGAGAGTTCATGAAGAAGCATAGATTAGAGGATTTGGGTGGAGATTCAAATCATGGGTTGCTAATGCATTGAAAGCTAGTTGTTTCTATGCTTTACTTAATGGCATCACCCAAATCCTTGGCGAAACCTTCCGAGTCCCTTGGACTCCTATGAGCTTCAAGCTCGGTCTTGGCCTGGAACTCAAGCCTAAATTCAGTCCCTCTCATGGCTTGGAGCCTAGCCTCGACTTCGGTCTCCTTGGTGCAAGTCCCGGCCCCCATCTCAGTCGCCACTTCCAATTAGGGTTTTTTTTTCAGGGAGGAGGAGGAGAAGAAGAAAAAAAGAGGAGGGGGAGAGAGCTCCGACGGCGAGGAGGCTTACATCGGCGCAAAGGCGAAGCGGCTCTGGCCAGCCCGGATGTTCCTGAAGGGGCGGATGCGACTGCAAAAATTGATGGAGGCACCAGGGGCCAACCGGCGACGCTTGGCGGGTGGCGCGACGTCCGTGCAGGTCGGTAGAGGCTCGACATGCTAGAAGCGGTCGGTGGCCCGGTTCGGCGAGGTGGTCCGCGCCCGCATTGAGGCTTCTCCGACGCGCCCAAATTTAGGGAAATATGAGAGGAAAAGAGGAAGAAAGAGTAGAAAAATGGGAAAAGTGGGACATGAATGGTGTGGATTCATTCTGGAGATCTAATGGTTAGGAGTAAGGGAAAAAATATTTCCAAAAAATTTGGTTTAGACCGCCAAATAATTGTCATTCCCGCTGAGATTATTTGAGACGGTCTCAAAATTTATTTGGAACGAAAAATATTAATAGTCCCAAATAAGAGGTCTATCTTCCAATCTGTCACCAATAAATTTGTTTTTTGTTACAAAAAAATATAGCAGTCCTAAATAATAATTTTTTAGGACGTTTAAAACTAGCGTTCCTGAAAGTGTTGTCCCAAAAGCCAACTTTTTTGTAGTGTGGCTTGTGGTGCCAGCGACCGGTGCATATAGATTAAGTGGGCTTTGCTGGTGGCAATCCACGTGCAAGTCCTTGCATTGAAATCAAAGTAGTCTAAGTTAACTGAACAAAGCGCCTTCTGAAACAGGCTTGAATATAACCCACCAAAATGATAAAGAGTACTTCGTGCAAATAAGTTAGAAAATACGTCTACGACGCGCTAGAATCTGAGGCAAGGACACGCCCTCGACACTGAATGTTTATGATAATCACGTTAAGTTATCACATATGAATTGTTGTCTAACTTGGTTTACTTTGGACAGGGAAGGCCGGACGGTAAGTATGGGTAAGTCGTGCATATATTTCCATGCAAACACTTGAATTCGGTAACACGAGATAGGTTATGAAATATGCCATCAAACTGATCCTAAGGCAAGATTAGAAAGACAATGAATGATAGACGGTGCACAAAAGTAAATAGATCGTGTTCGGTAATGATAGCATTGTGGGCGAGCTAGCCTCCCCACCTATGCATAACAATGTACTGATAACCCCACAGTTTGCTTGCAGGAAGCAGGAGACGTCGTCGGGTGCGGAGTTTCCCTCGAACGTGCTAAGGCGCGGAGCCAAATCTGGGAGCCTTGAGCGTTTGCAAGGAGCTGAAGCACCCTATACAGGACATAATGTATCGAAACATCGCCATGAATCATTCCATCTTGTAAGCCACTCGGCACGCCTTTTATGTTTTAGAGAGAGAGAGAGCTTGAGAGACTTGTAAACTCGGCCTAGCGCCGCTTGTAACTTCTTGAAATCAATAAAGAGTTTGAATTCGCCTTCAATTTGTGTTCATTTACTTTCCGCTGTAAACGGGGACACTCTGTGCGACTCTGTGGCCTAGCTCAAAATCGGCCATTTTCGGACATAGCCTTGCACGGGCGCAAACTAGGCCCGTACGGCATCACGCCTTAGCGAGGACGATCGTCCTGCGGGAGCGGGGCGTGACAGTTATGGAGAAGGCAATGTCGTATCCTTGGTCTAGGATACTTGGTTAACAGAACCTAGAAGGGGTCCTCGTGCAACTAGAAGCTCAAGATAAAGAATTAACAAGCATTTCAAGAGCTAGGGTCAGGCTACAGTGTTCGGTTTGCCACATCTGGCGAGAGAGGAACATAAGTGTTCGAAATAAGAGTGTTCGAAGAGAACAAAAAACTCGGTCGATGGATGGAGAAAAAGTATACAGGAGAACATCTCTATTCTGGATAGGGACTCATCTATCATGAAGTAAATTCTTCTGTGGTGGTGACTTATGTATGGCTCTATTATTCAATTAATTTATAAAGTGGTTAACTTTCCAATATATATATATATATATATATATTATATAATATATATATATATATATATATAATATATAGAGAGAGAGAGAGATGAGAGAGAGAGAGGAGAGAGAGAGGAAAAGGGGATATGAGCCATAGGCTCATACTCTTATAAGAGCCATTCCACGTGGCTTCCATGTGGACCAATAAAAATATAGTGACTTGGAAAAAAAATTAAATAGATAGAAATAAAAGATTCCATAAAAGATTTGATAAATAATAACTTACCATATCTTTGTATATGAACTTACTTTACCTAAGAATTTAAATAGATAGAAATAAAAGATCCCATAATTATGTTAGCGTTAATGTTAATATTAATATGATGTTAATGTTAGTGTTAATATTAATGTTAATATTATTGTTAATATTAATTTTAATTTTAATATTAATATTAATTTTAATTTTAATTTTCATGTTAAATTTATTTTAATATTAAATTTAATTTAATATAATGTTATATTAATATTAATGTTAATGTTAATATTAATATTAATTTAATTTTAATATTAATGTTATTTTAATATAATTTAATTTTAATTTTAATTTTAATTTTAATTTTAATTTTAATTTTAATTTAATTTTAATTTGGAGGGACAAATGACAATTATTATATTTAAATGACTAGGCAAACTTATTTGGTAAGTTCCTAAGCAAAGATATGGTAAATTATTATTTATCAAATCTTTATTAGATCTTTTATTTACATCTAATTAAATTTTTTCTTCCAAGTCACTGGTCCACATTGAAGCCACGTGAGATGACTCATATAAGAGTATGAGCCTATGGCTCATATCCCGTTTTCCATTAATATATATATATATATATATATATATATATATATATATATATATTATATATATATATATATATATGGAAAACGGGATATGAGCCATAGGCTCATACTCTTATATGAGTCATCTCACGTGGCTTCAATGTGGACCAGTGACTTGGAAGAAATATATAATTTTAGGTATCATATAATATTTAAATTTTATATTGTCCATAAAGACCTAAACCAACATTTTAAAAACTGGACTGGACCGGACCGGCTGGTTGAACCGGACAACCCGTAAACAGTAATTTTTTCGGGCTGCTTTAATACCGACCACTGTTTTTTTTTTCTTTTCCAAAAATCGATTTCTTTATGTAACCGGTCAACCACCGGCCGGTTAGACCACAGAACTGTCTGATGGTTGAATTTTAAACCGATCTGAACCTGACTTTTCCAATTCATCTTTTTTGGGTTAGCTTTTGAGTTTTGGTTTGGACTTTACATGCAATAAAAGTTTATATGTATGATTATTGACTAATTTTAGCATAAGTAGATATGTGTACTTATGTACATGTAATATATTCAAATAAAATTATAAGTCTATACAATTGGTTCAATCCGGATTAAACCACTGGTTGAACCGGTTCGATCCAACCCAGTGTCCTCACCGGATTGATCTCCGGCCCGATTTTTAAAATATTGACCTAAACATATAATTTTAAATATATAAATTTTAAATTTAAATTTAAAATTTGAATATTATGAAGACCTGACCTAGACCCTCTTTTAAACAATATCAAAATTCAAACATAAATTTTAAATATTATATGAGATACTAAAACTAAATAACCCTAAATAAATATGTTAATATGGCATCAATTATGTGCCATGTTGACCACTCTTTTTAATTCCTTGGCCACTTTTCCTTATTTTAATCTTTGGTTTCTCTTTAAGGCATTCTCAACTCCCAATGTTGTCTTCTTCCTGGGGTTGCAAACAGCCCCAGCTGGCCTCCCTTGTTGTTTAGTCAGCCTATGGTCCATCCTAAGAATATAATCAATTTCATAGGCCTTAAAATTAAATTTGTATATATCACGCAATCGTCGGCTTTGCTAATAGTTTGTATGTATAGCTCCCACGTGCATTGATTCGATGTAGAATATTTCAAACTAGTGAGTGTGATTGATGCATCTCGACGTATTTTTCGTGTGTCAACGTCGGAATTACCGACAATTTTGGAGTTTCATAAAAGGTGAGGACCAAGACGTTTTTAGCGCCTAGGGACTGTTTGGTTGCACAAAAGTGTATGAAAGTGTGAAAGTGGAAAAACGAAATTTGCGCACGCGATGTGTACGTATAAATTTTGAGTTTCCAAAAGTTGTTTGGTTGATGGAATTGAAAATATGAAAGTGGAGGAATAAGGAGTTTCGTTGTTTGGATGGTTGTTGAAAGTGGAAAAAAAAGAGTTCCGTTGTTTGGATGGTTGTTGAAAGTGGATGTTGGTTGGAGATATATTAAAAGTAGGTATAGTTACCCCTATTTTTTCTTTCCAACTAATTTTCGTTGAATTGGTAAAATATTTTATCTTCCACACAAATAATTGATAACGTTACAAAATATTATTTGCTAAAATATCCCTAACAAATATGATAATATTTTACAATAATTAATTTACTCCACAGAAAACATAACAGTCAAAATTAATTAGTTTGTTGGTTAGATTACAATATTAATTCTACCAAATAATTATTGATTGTTTAGGAAATAATTAATAATTATTGATTATTTTAATTGTCATATAATTTATGAATGTAATTTTCCTGAAAGAAGGAAAGAAATATCATAAATGAAAAAAATTATATTGAAGACAAAATTCATTGAATTTTTTTAATAAATGTAATATTCTTACAAAATTTACTTTACTCCAATATAATCCAATGATTTTTTTTTGTCTCAAGTAACACATGTTTACAATCTGCACACATAAGATACAAAATTAGTTTACTCAAATTTTATTACCACAAGTCTCCAAATTTTCTGTTTACAAACAAGCAGCAGCAAGAGAAATATGCTTGACATCATCATGATTCTCCAAGGCAATTAATAATGCAACCATCTTGATTCTCCAACAATAGCAGCAAGGAAAATTTTCTGTTTACAAAGAAGTCTCCAAATTTTCGCAAAACAAACCAGTCTAAGTCTATCCACATGATCAAGCATAATAATAATAATAATAATAATAATAATAATAATAATAATAATAATAATAATAATAATAAAATTTTAATATATGAAAAATTGGGCTCAGAGATTTGTGTACATGGTTCATATATCATCATACCAATGCTGCAAAAGTTTCTGATACTAAAACCATACACTGACAAAAATACTCAAAAGTTTGCAAAAACTGATACTGCATACAGAAGGCAGCGTACCAAGAGTGAGCAACAATTTTTCCACAAATAGGAGTTAAAACTAAAAAAACCTGGGTACTCAAAAGTAGAAGTTAATACTCAAAAGTATGCTCAAAGCCAAGTATCCATCATGAAGTGATACTCAAAGAACATGGGTACTCAAAAATTGATACTCATCTACTGTTCAAATCCTTTTGCCTAATCAAAATTAGGCAACCATTCCTCATCATAGCCCATTGAAAAATAAAATCCAAGAACATGAAACTAGGATGATGTGATACATTCCAGTACACTCGAACATAAAGTAACACATAGTATAAACCCAGGATACTCAACAAACGATGCTGCCAAGTTCAAAATACTAAATCCCAGACCACATTCCATGTGAGAAAAATTATTCTTCCAACCTTCAGTATCAGAAACCAAGCATCATAGACCAGCAGCAATCAATTTAAAAAAAAATATCACAGACCACATTCCACATGAGAAGATACTAATCCTTTTGGTATTAGAATGATACCAAATGATATCAATTTGAAAAAAAATATCACATAGAACAGCAGCAATCAAATGACCACTGAAACCAAATGACCCATCATTTTTGTTTGAAACTGATTCAGATAAAGGACAAAGGATACTCAGTGACACTCAAAAAATATCATTACAAAAGCAAAACATCACATAGAACAGCAGCAACAGCAGCAAAATATCACATAGAACAAAAGCAAAATATCACATACAACAGCGGCAGCTGAAGCTAATGTTGCTGCCAAATGAAACTGAAGCAAATGTTGCAGACAAGTGATACAGTGATACTAAAAACCTGAGAATTCATCCATCATTTTAAAATTCGGTCATCATGAAAACAGATTGGAATAATTAACTTGGGTGAAGGGACAAAAAACATATGGCTCAGAGGAGTCACCCTACTCAGTCATCATTGCCATGTGTTTGATTTCGACTCAGAGTATTCACCCTACTCATCATTGTCCAAATCGAATGAAACCATGAGAAGATAATGATACTGCCATGTGGGCTTTCCGCCATTGCCCTCTTATCAATGATAGTTCCTTTGGAAATACAGGATACCCAAGTCGAAGCCATGAGAAAATAATGATACTGCACAAGATACCCAGGATACCCAAGTTCAAAGGTGTACCCAAAGCCAACAAATGATGCTGCCAACAAATGTTACTGCTCTGCTCAATTAATTGCCCCGTAAACTGCACATGATATCCAGGATTTAATACGCAAATTAGCCATACAAATATGAGTAATATTTACTAGAAATGTTGCTGCCAAATGAAACTGAAGCAAATATTGCAGACAAGTGATACTCAGTGATACTAAAAACCTGAGAATTCATCCATCATTTTAAAATCCGGTTATCATGAAAACAGATTGGAATAATTAACTTGGGTGAAGGGACAAAAAATATATGGCTCAGAGGAGTCACCCTACTCAGTCATCATTACCATGTGTTTGATTTCGACTCAGAGTATTCACCCTACTCATCATTGTCCAAATCGAATGAAGCCATGAGAAGATAATGATACTGCCATGTAGGCTTTCCGCCATTGCCCTCATATCAATGATGGTTCCTTTGGAAATACAGGATACCCAAGTCGAAGCCATGAGAAAATAATGATACTGCACAAGATACCCAGGATACCCATGTTCAAAGGTATACCCAAAGCCAACAAATAATGCTGCCAACAAATGTTACTGCTCTGCTCAATTAATTGCCCCGTAAACTGCACATGATATCCAGGATTTAATACACAAATTAGCCATACAAATATGAGTAAATATTTAGTAGAAACAAGTGCATTAATTAGAAAGCATATAACATTAGACACAATTTAAACCAAGTAGACAATATATACATACTGACATGCTACCACCCAACATACTACTAAAAGTTCACAAAATGTTATCACCCAACATACTACTAAAAGTTCACAAAATGTTATCACCCAACATACTACGATTTAAACCAAAGTTCACAAAATGTTATCACCCAACATACTTCTAAAAGTTCTCTTGTCAATTGTTCGGGGAATTGGAAGAGTGCTTGTCATGAAACTTATGCAACCATTGGCCACGAAACATTTCTGGCATTCCTATAAACTTCGTTGCCTCAATTTCATACTCCGCAAGGTAATCATATGCCTGCATCAGTAAGTTGGCATCGAACCCTTGCATGCCAAAAACAATGGATCCTAGCTTCTCAACGAAAGGTAGCTTCTCATAAAAGGTGTATCGAACCCTTTGTTTATAGCGGTTGCCATTACGCTAACGTCATTAATAAGCTTACTTATGGTTCCTTCTCTTGCTTCTGTCGCACTCCTACGACGCTTCGTCCCCGACGAGTTGATGGTATTGGATGGAGTAGCCTTCGCTCTAGAAGCATTGCTTTCTGACATCTTGGACCTATTTGTCATGGGTCTATTTGGATCATCGACATCTACATTTTCACATCTTTCCCAATGTGAAAACGTATCATATGCCAGGTCCCCCCTTGCATGGTCATCACCACACACAATGCTAAGCATATCATAATTCCTTATCGGAACATTTATCCATGGTGCAATTTCTAATTTTATCTATAGAAGAAGAAATGAATATGTTTGTCATAACCTACATAGTGTTAGAAAGTATATAATAGAATAATACAAGTATACCTTTATAAGATCCTCATGGGTATCACTATCCAAAACAACCATCTTCAAATCGTCATCCCACACTGCACCGGATAGCTCCTTAGCTTTCAGAATTTTCAACCACTTAGTCTTCCATCCTCGCAAGTGGTTTTGTACATTTTCTACCGTATACGATTCTCCGAATTTGCTATTGATAACCTTGCATACATGTGTGAAGGCTTTGCGTTTGAAGCTCTTGTCACACTTTCTTCCTTGTTCTGCCTCATAAGAAAGAAGCTTTAACATCTCGTCGGAATGTGAATCGGGCCATCGTTTGTTAGGTGTGCCCCCTTCATTTTTGCCTCCTTCTAGTCTAATATTTTTACCCTTGTCATGTCTTACATTTTTTCCTTTTGTAGCTACCTTCTTCGTTCTTCTCTTAGAAGGAGAAGAAACTTGATCCTCACTTGGAACATTTTGTTCATTAGAGACATTGGCATCGAAATCAACATATGAATAAGAATCCCCAAATGCACCTGTATCATAAGGCCAGTATTGAGGAGGGGGCATTGAAGTCATGAAGGGTGGTGGTAAGGACTGCGAAGTTTCATCGCCTAGAGGTGAAGCTGAACTTTGAGGCACCCCCAATGATCTTCTTCTTAATTGAGGTGGTGCAAACGGGCTACCCCCATGGATTACAAAGGGTGGAAAGTTTGGGAAATTATCAGACATCTCACCTGTTGACGTGAGGACTTTAGAAAAAATATACAAGTAACTGCATTAGAAAGCAGAAACAATTCCTTTTGCAATAGAAAGCACAAACTTAGCAAGACATTAGTACAAAACATTTGCATAAGAAAGTAGATTCATAGCCAAACGACAAAGTACAAAATAACACAACTGATATTTCAACCCCTACCCTCTCCACCAATGTAATCATTCCACATACGTAATGCTATTGCATCACGCTTCGCTTCCCAAGCCTTCTTTGCATTCCTTTGCACTTGTTAACTATTTTGAGAGCATTCCTCGTAGTCAAACAAGTTATCATCACACACTTCTTCCTCCAATGTGCTATCCTCACTGTCACCAAGGATGAGGTCGTCATTGGGATCAACGCTTAGTATGTAATTATGCAGAACACAACATGCGTGTACAATATCAACTTGTGTAGAGAAATCATGAAATTTTTTCTCTCCCAGTATGCAAAAGCGATTCTTAAGCGTTCCAAATGCACATTCAATTTTAGTACGCAACTTTGAGTGCCTATAGTTGAAGAGTTCCTTCGGATCCGAAGGATTACGACCTTTTTTGGGATTCAAGTGGTACCTAACTCCTTGGTAGGGTGCAATGAAATCGGGCATCGTTGTAAATCCAGCATCCACTAGGTAGTATTTTTCTACAATAATTAAAATACGATTTTTAATCTACGTATTAGGAACCTACGTAGATAAAAGAAAGTGCTAAGACAATAACTAACCAATAGTTACCTGAAATGACCTTAAGTCCATTGGGCCTCGAGAGAGCATCCTTTAAAACGGTCATGTCATTTGCACAACCTTCCCAACCAGCCAAAACATACGTGAACATCTTGTTGGGTGTAGCAGCGGCTAATACATTTTGTATCACTTGTTTTCTACCTCTAAACCTCGGTACCAATGCAGACGATAGGGTTGCTTGGATATGTGTGCCATCAATCAACCCAATACAATCCTACAGTTCAATATGAGCATGTGTAAAATCTATTTCCAAAGCATAGTAATTCTAAATCTAACCAACAGATTATAAAATAGTATATTACCTGAAAATAGGGAAACCATTCAGTAGACTCTTTAATCTCGGTAGGGACATCACCATTAGGTTGCTTCATGTATTGTTCTTTAATAGTACTTATAGCACGAAGTACTTTTCTGAAATATCTAGATATGGTTTTGCCAAAACGGATAAAGTCAATTCCACAAACCCTATTCTTAGACTTATGTCCCAAGATGTAAAGAAAGAGGGCTAGTTGCTCCTCTACACAAACATGTCTCGTATCCTTGAGGGACCCATTAGCACTCAACATGTTTGCAAGCCTATAGAAAGGGCCACAACTCATTCTAAGATAGTGGACACAGTTTTGTGGACCGGCCGTTAGGATGCGATACATGTGGGCATTCCGCCATTACTCTCTTATCAATGATGGTTCCTTTGGAACACCTCTTTGTTCATTGTCTTCTTCCTCCAATAATGTAATTATAATTGTAATAACTGTAATTACGCTTGCGATGGCAGCTCGCAACAACGGACCTTTAGGATTAGATAAATCCATCTACAAGACAAAATATTTCGATAAATTATAATGGTCCTATGCTCATTCCAAATATGTGAAGACAGTACCAACAAATTAATATTGTTCTAAATTTTATTTCATGATTTTGTATAACTTTTTTCTACCAAAAATGTTGTTCTAAATTTTATTGGACACAAGATATATGTAAGTATACCAAAAATCTAAAGCTTTCCTATGATCTACAATTTTTCTACCAACTATAAACATATCAATGATCTGAACATGTCCATCACAACTCAGTTTTTTCACATATTTAAGAAGATTTATATAGAAAATTTTTAACCTAAAGCTCGAAACTCGTAGATCTACCCAAGTAGCAGCAAATCAAACTTCGAAAATTCGAGATTAGGTACCAAAACAGTAGATCTATTGTCGTAAGCCATAGATCTGTGAAATCGAAAGAAAATTTTCACGAAAATGTATGTTTAAAGGATGTCACCCCCATTTCCTGTATTTCGTATTTGTACTCGTAATTTGAATTTGGCACGTATTTTATTTTCTTGACTTGCAGATTTTGGTTTCTCGTAAATGGGTTTGGACCATGGCTTGGTTTTATTTTGTGGAGTTGGTTTAGTTGGTTTGGTTCATCATGAGTGGAACACTTTAACCTACACTCTACCCTCAACACAACACAACCACCCTCATTATATCTCCACCAAACTTTCTCTCTCCTCTTTACTCTCCATTAATTTTCTTCTTCTTCTTCCTTCTTCCACACAACTCCCCAACCCATAGACAAGTGCACCTTGCCATCAAATAAGCACCACTTTTTATTTGTCTATTAGCTAAATTAGGCCATAGAGAACAACTTTAGAACTTGACATTTCGTGATTTGGAGTTTCCTTTGTTCTAGATCTAGGTTTTTACTATTTTTGGATTTACATGGTTTTGATCTATTTAACTTTGATTTTTGTATGCTTTGATGCTTCCATGTGGAAGAGAATTCGATTTTACTCAAGTTAGAACTTTGAAAATCTAGATTTGGTTTTAATTTGGCTAAGTTATGAAGAATTGAAGTTCTTGGTGTTCTTGGACTTGCTCTCGGCCAGGAAGAACAGCCCTCTGCCTTGTGCTTTTTAGCGCATGGCCGATTGCGCACCCCCGGCCTGTGCTCCTTAGCTTATGGCCGATTGCGCAATCACTTGGCCAGTGCTTTGCGCTGCGCTGGATTGTGCTGGCGCAAGCTAGCCATGCGCAAGCTAGCCATGCGCAAAGTAACCCCTGCGCAACCGACCATTGCACAATCCACCCCTGCGCAATCCTCATGTGCGCAATCCATCTGCTGCGCCATCCACTCCTGCGCAGTTGGTACCCTGCGCAGCTCACCCTGCGCAGTTGGCCTCCTGGCGCACTTGACTCCTGCGCAATCCAACCCCCTGACCCCTTGCGCAAACCATTGGCTCTTGGAGATTTGGTTTTATTTTCTTTAAGCCTGGCTCTTCTATAGTCCTATATATATTGATATTGTATTAGATATTTTACGCCCATTTTATATCCTTATGCCTTTTGTCACGAACTTGATTTTACTTAATATGTTTGGAATGTCTATTGTACATGGCATGGTGTGACAAGGAACTAGCACAATACGACAGTGACCCGTAGTGGTGCACTCCTGACATGACCAACCTGACATGACAGTGACCCGTAGTGGTGCACTCCCAACAAGCACCCTGACATGATTTATCTTGATAACTTGATAGTGGCCCGTGGCGACGCACTCCTGACTTGACTTGACTTGTAACTTGTAATTAACTCGTATAATCAACTTGACACCGTGGGTGTTCCTGCTTGCTTGTTCGTACAATCCACTTGTCTTGTCTTGCATTATGTCTAGGACGCGACTTTCTGGGTACCACGGCCAGGGACTCGCGCTAAATTGGATTAGGCTAATTATTAGATCAAACTAGAACATGGAGAATTCCCAGTCACAGGCAATCTCGTTATCTGGGCGCTTTAATGGACTTGTAGCTTGCCGACGAGTAGAGCACATTTCCAGCACACTGTCATGTGTTGCACCCTCTAAGTCACCTAAGGGTACATTTTGTCTCCCGGGCAATGTACCCACCTATAACTCTCAACCCGCGGAAGGATAACTGGATAGTCTGCAGGGCTTGGGACTGGAAATTTTCACTTGCATCTTGTTAGTAATTAAGGCTTGTGATAACCCTAGTTAGTTAAAGTAGTAAGCCGAAGTACTTGCTTGGCCGATTGTGAATGGATGGTGTCCAGCCTTGTCTAAGTCTTGTCTAGCTCCAGTACCTGCTATCTCCTGAGCATGTTTGTTTTACTTATCTTAACGATAAATGAGTAGAGACAGTGAGCTATTCAGGAGAAGGGTTACAACCCCGGTCCTTGTCTGGTTTAAGGATTGTAACCTGGCTCCCGGAATGGTTCCACGTCCCTAGTCGTTTATCGCCCTGTGTACTTTACCACTTGTACTTTCTTTTATTCTTTATGTTCTGATATGCTGGCTTTTGTTCTTATTTGTGGCCTCCTTGTGGCACTTGCTCTTTCTGGGGTTTGACCCAGCTGGTTTTGTGTGGCCAGATTTCGGAGCAGCTCCCGAGGATCTACCAAGCTTCCAGCCCAATGGTGACAACTAGACGGAACCCGGGCCAAGAGTGGGTTTTCCTTTTGTTTCACCCACTTATATATAAATTTATTCTTTTGAGGCGTTTAGCCGACGAGCACCTGTTAGCTCGATGCACATTTACTTACTGTCTGCCTACGGGCTGTAAACATGATTAACAAATCCTAGGGTTGATCATGTATGACTGAACTCTTGCTAGTCCTATCATTTTGTACGACTAGCTTCATGATCATCCAATATGTAATATTTGGGACGCCTTATATATATATATTTGATGTTCTAATATCTTGTAACTCTGTTAATTGCTTGAGATTGAGACAATAGGCTTGACCTTAAGAGACTGCTGGCTTGTAGTAAACCCTCATATCTAGACAGCCGTGACCGTATAGTTGAGATGTATTCTATTTCAATATACGTAGCTGGCTATGTCTGCCCCCGCTCTCCAGTATTCTGGTTCTGGGGCGTGACATGGTTTAAGTGGTGGCCCATGCAGGTCTTGTCAATCAAGAAATGTGAGGGTTTACCGAATAGATGTCTCAATCAATATTCGCCCTTGATCTCTGCTCGTATCTTCAAATCCCTGAGATTCTTGACCTGATCACATGCTTGTATCATTGATCTGTCCTGGTCCTTTCCTTATTGTTTCCTATGTCGTCTTCTTCAGCGGCATTACTCCCGGACCTGCCAACCAGCCAGAGGAAGCTCGACAAGCACCCCAGCGCCAGGAAGATCAAGCTCAGCACTCTGGAGTAGCCTCCCGAGTTATGCTTCCCGGAGGCTCAGAACCTTCAGTTCAGGCAGCTCCGCCCGTTCAACCAGCTAGACAGGATGAGGGACCTTTGGTAGGGCTTATCAGAGAACTGCTTGCATCCCAAGATCGTCGAGGCGACGCCTTGCACCAGGAAGTTTATGATGCACTAAACCGAGGAGGTCCCCAAGGGAATCAGGCGGCCAACAGTTTCAAGCGCTTGAACCCTCCCTTCTTTGACGGCAGTGATGATGCGATTGCCGCAGACGCTTGGCTTCAGGATATCGAGGTGGTTCTAGAAGCAGCTAGGACACCTGAGAATGAGAAGGTGGCGGTGGTACGCCTACAGTTGTTAGACTTGGCTCGCGATTGGTGGGCAGCTCAGGCCATGGGGTTAGCGGCACCAGTCACTTGGGCAACGTTCAGAGAGAGGTTCCAGACAAAGTACTTTGATGCGGTGGCACGGTACGACCTGCAGACCAGATTCACCAACTTGAAGTAAGGAGGCAGGACGGTCGATGGCTATACGATCGAGTTTTCCAGGCTGAGTAGGTTTGCCCCCACTTTGGTGGCGACCGAGTTCGATAGGGCTCAACAGTTCCAGCAAGGGCTACACTGTCACGACCCGCACCCTAGAGTAAGGGCACGAGAAGTGGGTACGTCCAGCCTACGCCGCAGTGTCGGCGGTAGAACGCTGTCCTAGGTCAATCATCTAACAATATAAAGTACCTGTACAGTATATACTCTCCGAATGGAGGTGATATAACAACACACAATCTCAATCACATCTAGGGTAGAAGAATGAAGACAGATAGACAGATAGTAACTCAAGAGAACAGTATATAGATGAAATAAGTCCAAGTGTCTAGGATAACATAACATCAGAATGACAACTCAAAATACAATAAGTCTAAGAGTCTATACATCTCAACATCTCAAAATACAACTCAGAATGTGAGACAAAAGATAATATAAAAGTCTGTCTAACTAATCTGGTCTAGACTACTGGAACATCCTCCTCAGCTGTAGGTGGATCCTGCTGAGGGTCCACAACATAAGTATCATCTAGTCCTGCTCCATAGTAGGTAGACACCAGGGCCTCATCCTCATCCTCTGTAATATTTTCAACAGGTCCAATCAGGACAGGAACGAGCACAATACATCTCACGCAGTGCATATCAGGTTAGGAAATACGATACAGGCAATAGAGTAAGATACATGAACTGCTGAAAGGAAATGTACGCTGTAAAAGAGATAGCTGTAATGAAATATCTACTGTATATAGAGAACTGTAGTGACTAGTGATGTAGAGTACAAAATAGGCATGTGAATGGCTAGAATTTATACATGATCTACTGAGTTTGCACATGACTACTTTGAAATTATTCACATGTCCACTTCTACTCCCCCGTTTCCCCAATCAATACACAAGGATCTATACAAGTTACGTTATTATACATGATATCACATGGGACCCATGAAAGGGTGCACATGATAGTATACATGAGGGCTCAGTAAACATGAGAGTACATGATCACATGAGTGCACATGAATAATAGAAGCATGGGAGTACATGATGATAGTGAAACACACATAACATGAAGTACCCGATGCTCCCGAGGGGGATAATATCTCATGTAAAGATCCATATAGTACCAATCCGTGTTACCAACGTGACAACAACAAGTAAAGTAATCTAGAGCAAGAAGTAAAGCCTGAACAAGTATGAAACGGTCAGAGAATGTACTCGCCTGATAACTGAATGTCTGAAGAGGATGTACTGCCTGAGGAGAGGTGTAGGGCTCCTAATCAGAGCAATACAAGTCACAATGTATCCACAATGGTAAAAATAAAGTATACAATGCACACTACATGATTCTAGGTCAATCTGGTCAAAAGTCAACTCTTGGTCAACTCTAATAGTCAAACTAGGTCACAGGAAGTCACACTAAGTCAAATGAGGTTAAACAAGATCAAACAAGGTCAAACAAGTTTAATCTAGGTTGAAGTCAACTCCTGGTCAACACTCTAATCAAACTAGTCAAATACTAGTCAACATGATCAATCTGGATCAAGTCTAGATCAAACTTAGACCAACTAAGGTTTTGGTTGGTCATAGACTAGTTAACAGGGTAATTAGGTCAAGGGTCAACTATTTAAGTCAAACTCTATAAGGTTACTTAACTAACCATAGGCTAACCTGTTTTAGGATACCTAGGATACCATTCTACAAGGCTAAGGTATAACCAACTTCCTATACAAGTACATCACATATAAATATATATAGTACAACACCAAACTTAATCTTATAATCAAGCTAAACCATAGTCTAACTCAATCAAGACTCAACTCTAAGTATCCTACTTTACCCCATGCATATCTTCACTCTATATAGGGCTATCTATATAACCAAGTCATAAATAATACCCTTATATAGGTCAAAGTCTAAACCAACTAGTCAATAGTCTAGGGTTTAGTCAAACTTAGGTCACCAAGTCATTTAGAGTCCATCCAACTATTTCTAGGTCAATTTGGTTAAGGTTTGACCTATAGTTGACTTTGGTCAACCATGGTCAAACTTGTAGTCTAACTAGGTCTAATAGGCCTAAGGTCAGGTCTAACTCATTAGTCATGGGCCATAGGCCGTAGGCTAGTGTCTCTTGGGCTCTCAATATAGGTATCCATATCTATACCTATATACAATATACATATACCAATATATAGATACCTATATACATAACCATGGGCTATAATATCTAAATACCATATATAGGGATCTATATAGTTTTCTATAGGCAATACCATGTCTATATATATAACCTATATTTGATCTAGTAAAATATATATATATATCATATATATATGTATATATATATATATCTATATATATACACAACCTATATATATATTATATATAAAGAGAGGGGTAAAGAGAGTGTAGAGAGAGGGGGAATCAGGTCTTGGGGGGGGGTGTCCCTGTTCAGTCACTTAACAGTGACTGAACACACACACAATCACACACAACACACACACACTGCCACACACAAACACACACAACACACACACATACACACATGTGTATATACACATATATATACATGTATACACACCCTAATCCCTCATACACCCTCACATACATATATACAATACGTATACATACTAAAAACATATAATAACATGTATAAAAATGCATAAAATGGCAATTGAAATTGGTTTTGGAAAAACTGGAATAAATTCCAGAAATCTGGAATTGGGTTTTACCCAGGTTTTGGGGGTAATTCGATTTCGAACCACAAAATCGAACTAAGGTTAGTGTCCATTGGTTGGTAATGGTAGGGTAGGGTCTATACTAGTGTCCTAGGTGCCTGAGACACGACCACGACACGTTTTGGTGTGTCGGACACGCAAAAATCAAAATCAGATAAAATCTAGGGCACGCGAAGGGCTGATGTTTGTGTGTCTCGTACTCACGACACAAGACACGTCGTGTCTCGTGCTCATGGGGGAAGGTTCGCCTAGGGGTCCCCTAGGTGTCCACGGTCCTGATTTGTGTCCACGTGTGTCCGTGTCCGAGATACGAGCACGTATCAGTAGCTCTGATACGTGTGTGCGCAGTATAGTGTAGGGTCATTGCGAGTGTGATTTCTCACTCGACACGACACCAACGTGTCTAAAACTTTGGGAGGGGTGTGTCAGACACTGCCCCAACCCTCAGGCCAAGTTTCGTGTGTCCACGTCGCGTGTCGCGTCCGCACGAGAAGTCTGGTAGCAGGGGAGGCTGCACAGTCTCGTGCGCGCGTGTCGAGGGGTCGTGTGCTCCACACGGGGTACGTGGGGCCACGTGCTCTTGTCAGGGGGTCGGCCTAGGGTCTAGGTTTGTGTCCTCGTGTCTGTATTGTGTCCACAATGGGTGTGGACACAATACACAGCATCAAACAGTTAGGTTTTACAGTGTGTCAGTGTGTGCTGAAATCAGTGATTTCGTGTCCAATTTGGACACGAAACGTGTCCTGTTTTGTGCTCAGTCAAGTGGAAAAGTGACCTAGGGATCTAGGGCTACCCAAATATCAATTTTGTTTTGAAAAACATTAACAAAATGTTCTATGTGGCATTTCACCAAACACCTAGTTTCAAACATAGATACGTGTCCGATACGGACACCAAACCACATAAAAATCCTACCAAACTTGACCTACATGACCATGGTATCCTAATGCATGCAACCATGAGGAGAAATCACTATTTTGATAGGGTTTAGAACACTTTACCTATATGTGCAAAATCATGAAAATCAACCTTCTAGGGGGGGTTTCCTCTTCACTTTGGGGTATCCAAATCCTTGTGCAACCTTGCTACTAAGCCTCCTTTAGCATCCTCAAGTGTAGGGGGTTCCAACGCAACAAACGGGGCTCAATTTGGTGAAGGAATGAAGAAGTTATGGCTTTGTGAAGTTGAGGGAAAAATGGGTTTTCAATACATTGAAAATGAGGCTCTTTGTGAAGATGGGGGTGTTCATATAGGGGGGGGCATGCTTGGCCGGCCATGGGGGTTGGTTTAGGGTTAGGATCAATGGTTGTGGGCTCTCCAACAAGTTTCAAAGCTATCCTATGGCTAGGATTCATTCTACATAACTTTATGTAAAATATCTAAATAAAATATCTAATGTAAATATCTAACATGAAATATCTAGATATTTAGCTCTAACATTACTTTAGTTAAACCCATCTAACTTAGTCTCTAGGTCATGACTAACATCTAGATCAGGGCTAAACTAGGTTAGTAACTAACATGACACTAATCAATTAATTAAATAATAATAAATCACATAAATCCAAATAATTCCAAATAAATCCTAGAAAATTACCAAAATACCCTTTAGGCTAAAAATCACTAATTTGGTGTTCTAAGCCTATGGCTAAGCTCTCATGGGCATGGCAACTTCTAGGTTAGAGAAAACTAGGATTTACACTAAGTTATATTAACCAAAATCACAAAGTCATAAGTCATGACTTAGCATGACTTTAGAAATGGTTTAACTTAACTGAAATCACCAGAAAATCATACCATGACTAAAATACCACTAATAAATAATAAAAATAATAAATTTTCAAAAATCTCCAATTTTAGAAAACAGGGTGTTACAAGTCTACCCACCTTAAAATAATTTCGTCCTCGAAATTTAGATGGTCGTACTCCTCTTAGGTCAAACCTCCAACAATCAGGGACGAAGCCACTACCTAGGCAACATACAAGGTCAAATAAGCAAAATATAGGTAGTAGACCTATACTGGGTCATGTCCAAAAATTGGCTGGCAGTTTTAGGTCATAAGGTGTCCTTAATTTAAATCGAAGCCAAAAGTAACTCCATGGGGTAAATCAAGATGGAGTCTCGGGTCAGGAAAATCGTACTAAGCAAATGAAGCACACAATGGTATGCCTGAGTGGGACACTAAGGTCATGGGTGTAGTATGTCATGTCTAGGTCTGGTATGTGAAGTCAGTTTTGAGAAAACAACTAGTCTTGTGCTCTAAATTTAAAAGTCACGGTAATGTGCCTACGATGATCACAATTTAGAGTGGGAAAGGTCTATGGCCTAAATTGAACCAAAAATCGTGATGAAATAGTGGTACCAGGGGGACAGGTTAAATGGAACAGTATGTGGTCTCATCTAGGTGCACTAGTCATTCTAGATCAATACTGTCCTATGGTATCAAACGTACAAGCAATCTAAGGTATCCTAATTGGGAAGGTAAGGGAACAACAATCATCAAGGCTATAGGCCGTCTACCATCCTATATAAAAAAAATAGGTCATTAACAAGTGAGAAATCATTAAAAGTTACTATTTCATAAAATGGTAAAAGAAAATTGAAAATTTAGGCACAAACAATCACAAATAGATTTTAGTCTTGACACGATCTAAGTTGATCAATTTCAGGATAAATCGAGATTGGGCAAGATGGGAAATCAATGAAATCAAGTATGAGCACGAGCATCCAATGATGAAGATCCAGGTCATGATAAATTTTAATTCAACTGGATATGAATACGAGGTTCATAGACGATAAAAATAATTTCAAGAAGAATTGTCAAGGCTGTTGCGGATAAGATTTTAGGGCAAGTTAAATTATATCTCCATCCACGTAGATTAATATACGAAAAGCGAACCAAAACGCAATAGGTTGATCAGACCATCATGCGCCGGTTCTGATTAGACAATATGTTAGTGGGTGGCCACCCAATAAAATATGTCATGACCAAGCTCGAAAAGGATAAGCTTGTAAAACTTAAGGATAAATTTATAGCATAAGATATAAGTAAGGGTGGAAATGATGAAAGAAGATACATAGTCCAAGATTCTTAACCAATCGGGTCAAGCATTCAAGGTAAGGTACAAGGTTAAGTATTTGAGGGTTCAAGCAGAACACCATCACATGCCAGGTCGAAAGAATTGAGCCAAGGTGGATCTCTAATTGAAATAAGAATTAATTTAGTATCATGGTAGAGGTTATAGTTTAGCCATTTGACCAGAGAATCATATCAAGAAAATAGAGTACAAGGAAACGGGTTTTAGTAGGACATGGAATACCTACATGAAGGTAGGCTAGTCTAGGTCTTACATGTGAAGTTTGTTGGGAGGTAACAGCTAGTATTATACTCTGAATATCTAGGTCACGATAAAGGACGTCCAAGGATCTAGAATAGAAAGTGGGAGTTCGAGACGTGACAAATTGATGCAAAAATTGAAGAAGATCAAATTAACTCATGAAATCAGGAATCTAGTAAATAATTTAGGAAAAGTCCTAGGGGTAGATAGGCTACTAGATGAATATAGTTAGGGTTCGATCAATCAAAGCTCAAGGTTAGAAGGTCTCAATAAAGTCTTGATTTGAGGAAATGTCGAGTAAGTCAGGTTTGGGATACAGTCACATAGATTGGTAGAAAGAGTTTAAGCAAGATACAAAATAGAGAGGACAGTTCATTTTAATGAAAAGCAATTAGCAAGAGGATTAGATGGCAAGAAACAGATAAGAGTTTTCTCATAAATGTGATTGAGTACCCTAAAATAAAAGATATTAATCTAACACTAAGAAATTAAAATCAACAACTACAAAAATTTTAAAATTATCAACTAACACCAGGATTCAAAGTTCTACAGTGAATCCTCCAAAATCAAATTTAATCAAGGAAAAAGGAGTTTAAATCGTAATTTCAAATGAGATTCTCAAGGGTCATCCCAGGAATCTCTCAAAGTACCCTAGCAGTGATTGAGTATCCATTCTCTCTAAGCCTATTCCTCTAATCCTATCGCAGGCTGTAGTGATACTCTAGTTCGAATACCACTACATAAACTCGACCTGCATAGGCCACCACTAAAAACGTGTCACGACCCGCACCCTAGAGTAAGGGCACGAGAAGTGGGTACGTCCAGCCTACGCCGCAGTGTCGGCGGTAGAACGCTGTCCTAGGTCAATCATCTAACAATATAAAGTACCTGTACAGTATATACTCTCCGAATGGAGGTGATATAACAACACACAATCTCAATCACATCTAGGGTAGAAGAATGAAGACAGATAGACAGATAGTAACTCAAGAGAACAGTATATAGATGAAATAAGTCCAAGTGTCTAGGATAACATAACATCAGAATGACAACTCAAAATACAATAAGTCTAAGAGTCTATACATCTCAACATCTCAAAATACAACTCAGAATGTGAGACAAAAGATAATATAAAAGTCTGTCTAACTAATCTGGTCTAGACTACTGGAACATCCTCCTCAGCTGTAGGTGGATCCTGCTGAGGGTCCACAACATAAGTATCATCTAGTCCTGCTCCATAGTAGGTAGACACCAGGGCCTCATCCTCATCCTCTGTAATATTTTCAACAGGTCCAATCAGGACAGGAACGAGCACAATACATCTCACGCAGTGCATATCAGGTTAGGAAATACGATACAGGCAATAGAGTAAGATACATGAACTGCTGAAAGGAAATGTACGCTGTAAAAGAGATAGCTGTAATGAAATATCTATTGTATATAGAGAACTGTAGTGACTAGTGATGTAGAGTACAAGATAGGCATGTAAATGGCTAGAATTTATACATGATCTACTGAGTTTGTACATGACTACTTTGGAATTATTCACATGTCCACTTCTACTCCCCCGTTTCCCCAATCAATACACAAGGATCTATACAAGTTACGTTATTATACATGATATCACATGGGGCCCATGAAAGGGTGCACATGATAGTATACATGAGGGCTCAGTAAACATGAGAGTACATGATCATATGAGTGCACATGAATAATAGAAGCATGGGAGTACATGATGATAGTGAAACACACATAACATAAAGTACCCGATGCTCCCGAGGGGGATAACATCTCATGTAAAGATCCATATAGTACCAATCCGTGTTACCAATGTGACAACAACAAGTAAAGTAATCTAGAGCAAGAAGTAAAGCCTGAACAAGTATAAAACGGTCAGAGAATGTACTCGCCTGATAACTGAATATCTGAAGAGGATGTACTGCCTGAGGAGAGGTGTAGGGCTCCTAATCAGAGCAATACAAGTCACAATGTATCCACAATGGTAAAAATAAAGTATACAATGCACACTACATGATTCTAGGTCAATCTGGTCAAAAGTCAACTCTTGGTCAACTCTAATAGTCAAACTAGGTCACAGGAAGTCACACTAAGTCAAATGAGGTTAAACAAGATCAAACAAGGTCAAACAAGTTTAATCTAGGTTGAAGTCAACTCCTGGTCAACACTCTAATCAAACTAGTCAAATACTAGTCAACATGATCAATCTGGATCAAGTCTAGATCAAACTTAGACCAACTAAGGTTTTGGTTGGTCATAGACTAGTTAACAGGGTAATTAGGTCAAGGGTCAACTATTTAAGTCAAACTCTATAAGGTTACTTAACTAACCATAGGCTAACCTGTTTTAGGATACCTAGGATACCATTCTACAAGGCTAAGGTATAACCAACTTCCTATACAAGTACATCACATATAAATATATATAGTACAACACCAAACTTAATCTTATAATCAAGCTAAACCATAGTCTAACTCAATTAAGACTCAACTCTAAGTATCCTACTTTACCCCATGCATATCTTCACTCTATATAGGGCTATCTATATAACCAAGTCATAAATAATACCCTTATATAGGTCAAAGTCTAAACCAACTAGTCAATAGTCTAGGGTTTAGTCAAACTTAGGTCACCAAGTCATTTAGAGTCCATCCAACTATTTCTAGGTCAATTTGGTTAAGGTTTGACCTATAGTTGACTTTGGTCAACCATGGTCAAACTTGTAGTCTAACTAGGTCTAATAGGCCTAAGGTCAGGTCTAACTCATTAGTCATGGGCCATAGGCCGTAGGCTAGTGTCTCTTGGGCTCTCAATATAGGTATCCATATCTATATCTATATACAATATACATATACCAATATATAGATACCTATATACATAACCATGGGCTATAATATCTAAATACCATATATAGGGATCTATATAGTTTTCTATAGGCAATACCATGTCTATATATATAACCTATATTTGATCTAGTAAAATATATATATATATCATATATATATGTATATATATATATATCTATATATATACACAACCTATATATATATTATATATAAAGAGAGGGGTAAAGAGAGTGTAGAGAGAGGGGAAATCAGGTCTTGGGGGGGGTGTCCCTGTTCAGTCACTTAACAGTGACTGAACACACACACAATCACACACAACACACACACACTGCCACACACAAACACACACAACACACACACATACACACATGTGTATATACACATATATACACATGTATACACACCCTAATCCCTCATACACCCTCACATACATATATACAATATGTATACATACTAAAAACATATAATAACATGTATAAAAATGCATAAAATGGCAATTGAAATTGGTTTTGGAAAAACTGGAATAAATTCCAGAAATCTGGAATTGGGTTTTACCCAGGTTTTGGGGGTAATTCGATTTCGAACCACAAAATCGAACTAAGGTTAGTGTCCATTGGTTGGTAATGGTAGGGTAGGGTCTATACTAGTGTCCTAGGTGCCTGAGACACGACCACGACACGTTTTGGTGTGTCGGACACGCAAAAATCAAAATCAGGTAAAATCTAGGGCACGCGAAGGGCTGATGTTTGTGTGTCTCGTACTCACGACACAAGACACGTCGTGTCTCGTGCTCATGGGGGAAGGTTCGCCTAGGGGTCCCCTAGGTGTCCACGGTCCTGATTTGTGTCCACGTGTGTCCGTGTCCGAGATACGAGCACGTATCAGTAGCTCTGATACGTGTGTGCGCAGTATAGTGTAGGGTCATTGCGAGTGTGATTTCTCACTCGACACGACACCAACGTGTCTGAAACTTTGGGAGGGGTGTGTCAGACACTGCCCCAACCCTCAGGCCAAGTTTCGTGTGTCCACGTCGCGTGTCGCGTCCGCACGAGAAGTCTGGTAGCAGGGGAGGCTGCACAGTCTCGTGCGCGCGTGTCGAGGGGTCGTGTGCTCCACACGGGGCACGTGGGGCCACGTGCTCGTGTCAGGGGGTCGGCCTAGGGTCTAGGTTTGTGTCTTCGTGTCTGTATTGTGTCCACAATGGGTGTGGACACAATACACAGCATCAAACAGTTAGGTTTTACAGTGTGTCAGTGTGTGCTGAAATCAGTAATTTCGTGTCCAATTTGGACACGAAACGTGTCCTGTTTTGTGCTCAGTCAAGTGGAAAAGTGACCTAGGGATCTAGGGCTACCCAAATATCAATTTTGTTTTGAAAAACATTAACAAAATGTTCTATGTGGCATTTCACCAAACACCTAGTTTCAAACATAGATACGTGTCCGATACGGACACCAAACCACATAAAAATCCTACCAAACTTGACCTACATGACCATGGTATCCTAATGCATGCAACCATGAAGAGAAATCACTATTTTGATAGGGTTTAGAACACTTTACCTATATGTGCAAAATCATGAAAATCAACCTTCTAGGGGGGTTTCCTCTTCAGTTTGGGGTATCCAAATCCTTGTGCAACCTTGCTACTAAGCCTCCTTTAGCATCCTCAAGTGTAGGGGATTCCAACGCAACAAACGGGGCTCAATTTGGTGAAGGAATGAAGAAGTTATGGCTTTGTGAAGTTGAGGGAAAAATGGGTTTTCAATACATTGAAAATGAGGCTCTTTGTGAAGATGGGGGTGTTCATATAGGGGGGGGGCATGCTTGGCCGGCCATGGGGGTTGGTTTAGGGTTAGGATCAATGGTTGTGGGCTCTCCAACAAGTTTCAAAGCTATCCTATGGCTAGGATTCATTCTACATAACTTTATGTAAAATATCTAAATAAAATATCTAATGTAAATATCTAACATGAAATATCTAGATATTTAGCTCTAACATTACTTTAGTTAAACCCATCTAACTTAGTCTCTAGGTCATGACTAACATCTAGATCAGGGCTAAACTAGGTTAGTAACTAACATGACACTAATCAATTAATTAAATAATAATAAATCACATAAATCCAAATAATTCCAAATAAATCCTAGAAAATTACCAAAATACCCTTTAGGCTAAAAATCACTAATTTGGTGTTCTAAGCCTATGGCTAAGCTCTCATGGGCATGGCAACTTCTAGGTTAGAGAAAACTAGGGTTTACACTAAGTTATATTAACCAAAATCACAAAGTCATAAGTCATAACTTAGCATGACTTTAGAAATGGTTTAACTTAACTGAAATCACCAGAAAATCATACCATGACTAAAATACCACTAATAAATAATAAAAATAATAAATTTTCAAAAATCCCCAATTTCAGAAAACAGGGTGTTACATACACTTAGAGATATTGTTGGCTGTGGAGCAGTTCGAGCACCAGACTTCGATGCAGTGTTGAAGGCAGCAAGGAGGCATGAGTATACCTCCCGGAGAATTGTGGACATGACCGGAGGCAGGAAGCGGTCCCACAACCAGATGCACCAATCTTCAGCTCCAGCCCCGGCAGCTAGGGGTATAACCATTGGGACTCCGAGGCGGGCGGCCTCATGACGTCGGTTCGCATTCGACCTCGACGTACCCGCAGCAGCAGAAGCAGAAGCAGTCTTCCGCGGTGGGATGTTCTCATTGCGGGAAGCCGGGCCATGTAGTGGCAGAGTGTCGTAGGGCACAGGGATTGTGCCTGGCTTGTGGAGGAGCAGACCACCAGATAGGGACCTGCCCGAATAGGGAGGTCCATCATCATCCAACCTTCTAGTTCTTCGGTGAGAGGACCAGCCCCAGCTTCGTTCAGCAGCAGCAGCAGTACCGAGGCCATTGTTGCCTCAGGCCCAGGCCTTTCAGCAGCAGAACCAGCAGCAGTTCACCCAGGCTCCAGCACAGAACCGACAGAGGGGTTTCCAGAGAGAGGACCCGCAGCTAGAGGTCAGGCTATGATGATGACCATGGAAGAAGAAAGTTGCACCAGATGAGGTGTGGCAGGTACTATTCTCGTCAACACCTTTCCAAATCTGTATATTGATTCTGGTGCATCGCATTCATTCATGTCTGCACGATCGTGACACAGATAGGGTTGGAGCCCGAGTCATTATCAGTGAGGCTTAATATACTTACTGGTAATGGTCTT
Source organism: Iris pallida (assembly GCA_029216955.1). Taxonomy (NCBI): domain Eukaryota; kingdom Viridiplantae; phylum Streptophyta; class Magnoliopsida; order Asparagales; family Iridaceae; genus Iris; species Iris pallida. The sequence goes on from JANAVB010003426.1 coordinate 60,718, forward strand.
GTGGGAGTAGATCGAGTGTTTCTCGTGCGGATCGTAGTTAGCGGTAGAGAGTTTTCCCGCTAGGCTCATAGAGCCTATGGCAGACTATGATGTAGTCCTAGGCATGGATTGGTTGAGGAACTATTATGCTAGAGACTGCCATGCTGGCAGAGTGTCTTTAGTATTCCGGAGAGCCAAAGTTTCATTTTCCAGAGGCGCCGTAGAGCCATCTCCTCCAGTATTGCGGATGGCAGTAAGCAGCAGTGCAGTGCCCCGGATTTGAAGAGTTTCCAGATGTTTCCCAGAGGAACTCCAGGGATGCCACCAGAGCGGGAGATCGAGTTCACCATCGACTTGATTCCCGGGACACACCAGTATCAGAGCGAGTCTAGAATGGCACCTTCAGAGTTGGAGAGATTTGTACAATGATTGAAGAACTTAGAACCAAGGGATTCATTGTGCTAGGGATCGCTTGGGGAGCCCCGATGCTTCTTGTGAAAAAGAAGGATGTACGTCTAGGCTATGTGTTATAGTACCTTAAAACTCAGTGACAATCAAGAACAGATACCCTCTCCCGAGGATAGATGACTTGTTTGATCAACTCAAAGGGCTTCAGTTTTCTCGAAGATAGACTTGCTGTCAGGATACCACCAGATCAGAGTCAGAGACGGACACCGAAGACGGCGTTCAGATCTAGGTACGGGCATTGGGAGTTCTAGTTATGCCCTTTGGAGCGACCAATGCGCCGGCAGTGTTCATGGACCTCATGAACCGTATTTTCATGCCTTACTTGGATCAGTTTGTGATAGTGTTCCTGATGACATCCTGGTCTACAGCAGAGTGAAGCAGAGCGAGCAGCATCTCAGAATTGTCCTCCAGATTCTCAGAGAGCACCAGTTGTACGCCAAGTTTCAGTAAATGCGAGTTCTGGCTCGATCGCATTTCTACTTGGGTCACATCATTACAGAGGAGGAGTGGAAGTGGATCCCCAAAAGATTGTGGCTACGAGGCATGGCCAGTACCCAGCTCAGTGGCAGAAGTTCGCAGCTTTCTTGGATTGGCCGGCTACTACCGGCGGTTCGTCTCTGATTTGCAAGGATTTCAGCGCGATGACCCAGTGACCCGCAGGATGTGCCGTTCGTTGGACAGCAGAATGTCGAATCATTTGAGAAATTGAAGCGAGGTTTGATAACGGCCCATTCTCCCCTTCCAGAGGGATGGAGATTCACAGTTTATTGCGACGCTTCAGGCAGATGATTGGATGTGTTTTGATGTAGCATGGAAGGTAATTGCTTATGCGTCACGTCAACTCCGTGATCATGAGAAGAATTATCCGACCCACGACTTGGAGTAGCAGCATTAGTGTTGCACTTAGTTGTGGGGACACTTGTACGGAGACAGAGTGGAGATATTTACTAATCATAAGAGCCTGAAGTATTTTCAACCAGAAGGATCTTAATATGCGGCAGAGAAGATGGCTCGAGCTACTGGTGGACTACGATGTGGATTTGCAGTATCATCCAGGGAAGGAACGGTTGTAGCAGATGCGTTGAGCCGGAGAGCCGAGTTATTTCCTGACGGCGCAACCAGAGTTATTGTCGGATCTTCAGAAGATGGGTATAGAAGTTGTCCTCCCTTCCAATGTGGCCTTGATGGCCAGCCTACAGATTCAGTCCACCATAGTTGAGAGGATCCGGACAGCACAGTTAACCGATTCCAAGATTCAGCGGTTCAGAGCAGAGTGTGAAGCAGGAAGAAGGCCAGAGTTATGTATTCATGAGGATGGTACACTTCGACACTGCACGCGTCTTTGTGTACCCAGCGGAGATATCAGACAAGAAGTCATGGCAGAGGCTCACAGTTCGCAGTATTCTATCCACCCAAGCAGCACGAAGATGTACAGAGATATTCGTCAACATTTTGGTGGAATGGTATGAAGAGAGAGATAGCCCGGTATGTCTCTCGATGTTTGGTTTGCCAACAAGTCAAGGCTGAATATCAGAGGCCAGCTGGACTTCTTCAACCTTTACCGATCCCAGAATGGAAATGGGAACACATAACCATGGATTTCGTGATTGGGTTACCCAGATCTCCGGCAGGTAGAGATGCTATTTGGGTCATTGTAGACAGGCTTACCAAGGTGGCACACTTTCTTCCATTTAGAGTTGGACAGTCGACGGTGCAGCTAGCAGAGATGTATCTCAGGCAGATCGTCCGACTACACGGAGTCTCAGTCGGCAGAGTGCCAGTCAGCTAGTATCAGACAGGGATACGAGATTCATATCGCACTTCTGGCGCAAGTCTTCATCAAAGTTTGGGGACTCGTCTCAAGTCAGCTCAGCGTATCATCCGCAGACAGATGGGCAGTCAGAGCGTACTATACAAACTCTTGAAGATATGTTGCGGTCGTGTACCCTTGACTTCGGTGGTTCGTGGGAGGATCACCTGCACCTGGTAGAATTCTCATACAACAATAGTTTTCAGGCCAGTATCCAGATGGCACCCTTCGAGGCTTGTATGGTAGGAAGTACAGATCCCCGTTAGCATGGGACGATGTCGGAGAGAGAGGACAGATGCTCGGTCCAGAACTGATTTCTCAGACGGTTGAGTGGTCAGGAAAGTCAGAGATCACCTACGAGTTGCTCAGGATCGCCAGCCATTGGGCCGATGCTCATCGGCGTCCCTTAGAATTTGCCGTCGGCGACCATGTATTCCTTAGGATCTTGCCTACCGCGGCGTCATTCGGTTTGGCGTACGGGGAAAGCTTAGTCTAGGTATATAAGGCCGTTCGATATTTAGAGCGAGTAGGCGATGTGTCCTATCGTCTCGCTCTTCTGCCGTCGCTAAGTGAGGTACTGATGTATTCCATGTGTCCCAATTATGACGGTACATCCCGGACCCGAGCCATATCCTAGATCATCGGAATTGGTTGTTGGTACCAACCTTCGTATGAGGAGAGGCCCGTGTCTATTTTAGACCGGAGGGAAAAGACGCTCAAGAACAAGACTATTAACTTAGTTCGTGTTGCTTGGGGTCATCACTCTATAGGTGAGTCAACATGGGAGGTGAGGGCGACATCCGATCGCGATACCCCACTGTTTGATCGTAAGGTATAATGTTTCTTATGCCTTACGCTTTCCCTTTTTCCCTTGTCATTATAATGTGTATGATTTAACTGCTTAGTGTAACTTGTCAGTGCTTAGTCTAGCTTGTCGTGGCAATCTCTAGCTCCTTGATTAAATTTCGCGGACCGAATTCTTGAAGGTGGGTAGAGTGTCACCCCTATTTCCTGTATTCGTATTTGTACTCGTAATTGATTTTGGCACGTATTTTATTTTCTTGACTTGCAGATTTTGGTTTCTCGTAAATAGGTGGGTTGGACCTGGCTTGGTTTATTTTGTGGAGTTGGTTTAGTTGGTTTGGTTCATCATGAGTGGAACACTTAACCTACACTCTAACAACACAACACAACCACCTCATTATATCTCCACCAAACTCTCTCCTCTACTTCCATTAATTTTCTTTCTCTTCCTTCTTCCACACAAACTCACCCAACCCATAGGCAAGTGCACCTTGCCATCAAATAAGTACCACTTTTTATTTGTCCATTAGCTAGATTAGGCCATGGAGAACCAATTTAGAATTGACATTTTGTGATTTGGAGTTTCCTTGTTTTAGATCTAGGTTTTACTATTTCGGATTTACATGGTTTTGATCTATTTAACTTGTGATTTTGTATGCTTTGAACTTCCATGTGGAAGAGAATTCGATTTTACTCAAGTTAGAACTTTGAAAATCTAGATTTGGTTTAATTTGGCTAAGTTATGAAGAATTGAAGTTCTTGGTGTTCTTGGACTTGCTCGGCAGGAAGAACAGCCCTCTGCCTTGCGCTTTTAGCGCATGGCGATTGCGCACCACCGGCCTGTGCCTTAGAGCATGGCCGATTGCGCAATCACTGGCCAGTGCTTTGCGCTGCACTGGATTGCAACTGGCGCAAGCTAGACATGAGCAAGCCAGACATGCGCAAAGTAACCCCTGCGCAAAGACCATTGCGCAATCTCCTGAGCAATTTCCTGTGCGCAATCATCTGCGACATCTACTCATGCGCAGTTGGTACCCTGCGCAGCTCACTGGCAGTTGGTACCCTGCGCAGCAACCTGCGCAGTTGGCCTCCTGGCGCACTTGACTCCTGCGCAATCCAACCCCCTGACCCTTGCGCAAACTATTGGCTCTTGGAGATTTGGTTTTATTTCTTAAGCCGGCTCTTCTATAAGTCCTATATATATTGATATTGTATTAGATAT
>JANAVB010003427.1:0-37563 GCA_029216955.1 Iris pallida
TATATATATATATATATATATATATATATATATATATATATATTTATATCTATATAATATTATATATATATATATTATATATATTATAATATATATATATATATAGATATATTATATTTACGTGTTTGTACGTATTGTACGTGTATATATAACGTATTTGTACGTGTATATATATATGTGTAGGTTGTATGTATATAATGAAAATATATATATGTATATACATACTTAATTACATTTAGAATAAGAAATAATAAAAAGAAAAAAAAAGCATGGGCCAGCCCAAGGGGCCACAAAACCAGCCCGCAGATTTCCCCACTCCCACAAGCCCGACCCATGCAATCCCTCACCCGATCCAATACCCCAAATTCCCTCACAGGCCGACCACTCTGTTGATAAAGCCGAACATATATATACGTTGATCGACAGAGGAGGGGAGGAACTCGAAAACCCTAAATTCTCGACCTCTCCAGCGCCGACCCAGGCAAACCCCCTCCCCACCGCGTGCACAGGCGGCCAGGCATCGCCGGAGTCGGCCACGGCCGTGCCGAGAAAGCACTCGCGCGCGCGGAGTGACAGGGAGCAAACGACGGGAGCCCGACTTCGCTGGACTAGTGCGTCGTCCACAAACGTTCTTTTCTCAAACCGATTTCTCAGGTGCGTCCCTAACCTAACCATCTTCGACTCTGTTCCAATAGTTCATAAGCATCTGACGTCGGTTGCCCAAAATTCAATGCGAAGTCAGCGATAAACTACTATCACAATTGACAGAAGTTAGACTCAGGTACCCGTATTTGGTGGTATTTTCTGATCAACCTAATAGTAATTTGCGAAAACTCCCTGAACAGTAAAATCGACCACCTGTAGCTCTTTAGTTTCCTATTTGTGGGTTTAATTTTTCAGACGCGGTATGTATATATTCGAATCCAAAGTTTCAGAAAAAACTGTTTTTAAATAGTAAAAATTTTAGAAAAATTGTTCCACATGACGTGCGTCCCGCCATTCTGGGCGACGTGATCGCGAACCGAAGGCATCGAAAGCTGCGTAACGATTTTGTGGTCGTATGGGCTTTGACGGAATTCAAATTGGTCGCGTGTGCGCGACAAATTTGATGCGTATCCGTCGAAATTCCCCGTATCGTGCACTTTGCAAATTCTCCAATTACTTTGTGCACACTCATCAGATCGAGACAAAACTTGCGCCAACAGGACCGTATCGTTTTTCTGGTCCTGTATGCCAAGTTTGGTCCGATTCTGAGACCGTTGATAAAATTACCGTTTTGCGGGCCCCACGGTTCCACTCAACGGGCGATTTTGTGCACGGCCTACCGGGATCCAACTCTGGACATACGGTTGGGTTTGTATCGGAAAACCGAATCTGTAGACATGTAATTTGATGACTTTAGAGACCGTTGACTCTGGCACGCTTTTAAGTGCAAAGCGGGTCCAACGCGGACATCGTTTTTGTCCGAAATTACCGTTTTACCTCTGTGTCCAGAATTTGACTTAAGGACAGGCAATCCTAGCTAATTTGACTATTCTGAGAACGTTGGTACTATTTATTTCAGCATCCGGAGACTTCTACATGTGTTGACTGATTGTGGCTCATTGAGTGGTAGTGTTATAGGTTTCTCCAGCTAAGGACCTCAGGCAAGTGCACTTTCTGATTGCTTTCGATTTCATAGTAGTCTTTTCATTTCATGTCTATATATATCTTGCTGATTGTTGACACCGCTCGTCACACGGAGTAGTCGGGAGGGGAAATATCTTAGTATACATGTGGACTACCCAGAAATATTCCCAAAATATCTATTCTTGCATGATAGCAGCTACACACGACACGTGCTGTGAGCCGGATTTACCCCTAGCCGTTCACATGTCGAAACAGATATTTCACACCACCTAGGTAGATGTCTTTTATTTTCCTTTACATTTCCACCGTGCCATGTCATCAGTTCTTTCCAGTTTTTATATCTCATATGTTATTTTTATGTCTTGTTAATTCTATTGTGTTTTCGTTTTGTCGTCGGTTTGTGTACTTGTTCCATTCCTGACTGGAAACCAACATTTTTCAGGTTTAGCCGCGATCACTCTTAGCATTGGGAAGGCTTGGGTATGCTGAGGTCAACCTAGAAATATAAAACAATTATATCAATTTCATTAATTGTAAAACTTTGTATTTTCCTTTAAATATAAATGTTGTAAATGTAGTAATAAATGTAGAATTGTGAATAAGCATCAAATGTTTTTTCTTGAGCATTTATTTCTTGCGGGCTTGACAGCGTTCTACCGCCGATTCTGCGACGTAGGCTGGCTTGGACACGTCTCGTATCCGAAAAACGGTGCGGGTCGTGACAAGTTTTTGTGGTGGCCCATGCAGGTCAGTTTTTGCAAAATATTGTGAACTCGTGATGGTACGTTAGTCGTACTATTGCGAGCCTGCGCTCAGGAAATGCTCATTCACAATTAGGATTAAAATGATTTAGGAGAATAACTAGGATAAGGGTCCCTTAATTATTTGACTAATTGGGTAGTTAAGGTTGTTAGATAGGCCATGCAATTTTTTTTGAATTCAGATAACTTGCCCGATCTCTATAGAAACACTATTATTTTTGATATGACAATATGACCCCATGCAGATATGCTATTCACTTGGTAAGTTAGGCTTACCTATAATTAAGGCTTTGATCTTGATGAACTGTTTAATTTTCTTTTGCTTTATTAGATAGACCTTATATCGTAAATTAGAATTGCCTATTTAAATTCTCTTTTTGAAAGGATTTAGTTTATAATTTCTGATTCTGTAATTCGTGTGCGAATCTCGAGGTAGATTGATTTGAGATTTTCTCTCAACCATAGAAATGCATATGAAATAAATACTAGAATGTTTGTATATCTTTTGTCTTTAGTTATTTCCTCCATATTGACTCTTTTATTTCAAGTGTTGTGACTGATAGGATAATTACCTACGCTTTTATTTTAGTCAACCTGTTTGAATCTCTAGAGGCTCATGAATTTTTACGGTTAAAGGAATATTAGTTAACTCATAATGGTTAGACAGCAGCGCACTGTCGTCAATTATTTGAGAGTGGAGAATGTGGGTTCACTGCAGCCAGCAGCGCACTGGCGAGGCACAACCCATAGAATTGAAATCATTTGGATGAATTGTTGTTTTATGGAACATTGCTAAAACGATGTCTTCGTTGACCTCTTTAGGCCTTTGTGTCAATATAGAGTAGAGTACCTGATAACATATCACCCCTGAATCACGGAACCAAGGGTTTGTCACAGCTAGAGTATACAGGCGAGGCGTAATTCTCGGTGAAATGATTTCAGACGTGATTACAAGATTAGGATACTATAGAGGATAGGGACTGCACTGTATGACCCTAAGACCCAAAACCAATACTAGTATAATTTCTGTAAGTTGAGTAGCATGTCTCCCAACCTAGCGTTATGTGGTTCTTGTGATCTATTAACGAAGTAATTGAATGATATTAATAGGTTTACCTAGAATATAATAATCTAGAGTTCCAAAACCCAGTAGTCGACCAAGGCCTTAGAAATGAGAAGGTAATAGGTTGACTGTATAGGCAAGAAACACCAGGTAAGGATTTGACTTTCTCAAAACTCAAACTTCTTGTATCTCTTTTCAAAATCTCGCATACTTGTATTTGCCTATCTTGACCAACGCTGCTACTACAGTCTAGTTTTGCAAGCTTACTCTTTTATCGAGCTTGATTCAAGACACATGTTTATTGGGGACGCCCGCTAACATATTGTCTAATCAGAATCATTGTATTACGGTCTGATCAACCATGATGCAATTGTTTCGCTCTTCATCTAATTACCCTACGTGGATTGAGATGTAGATGTCTCTAGGACCTCATCCGTGACTGCTTTGACAACTCCCCTCGAATTATACATTCGCCTTTGAATCGCGTAATTGTATCCAATGACATCCCTCTTGAACTCTTATTATTTTTATCTTTCACCGATTGGAAAGGCGAAAGCTCATAATTGAAAGATAGATATAGTGTATCCCCATGACTATGATAGTCGTATATGCAAGTGTAGCTACCATCGGCCAGCCCTGTGACAGGAACCTTGCCACCATATCCTAGCCTCTAAGGTGGGTAGACTGTAAGCCTTCTAAAATTTTTAGGATATACCAGGATTACCGAGTGATTAGAATAATTTCTGTTAAGATGATAATTAGTGTCCCACGGACTCCCACTTTCCACTTAGATTATTTGTGTCCCCGGCTGTGTCATTAATATTCGGAGCACGAGACCAGCCATTACCTTCCAACGAACTTCATATGCAAGATCTAGACGAGTCCACCTTCATCTAGGTATATCATGTCCCACTCAAACCCTCCCCTTGTACTCTATTTTTGCGCTACAACTTTCAGGTTAAAAGGACTGGTTATGACTTTTACCATAGTACCGATACACTTTCCAACCTCCATTAGAGCCTTGACCACGACCCCATTCCTACGACCCAATATATGGTTGCGAGCTACTCGAAGTCTATTACACACATGCCACCAGTGTGCCATCCAATTGAGGCCTCATGTGCTACTTAAATACAAAAGTCACTGAAGGCACATTTTGGGCTTGAGAGACCTAGCTAACCAACTGGACTGGCAACTAGCTCAACCCTTGGATAGGAACCTATTCTAGGCTACCCTAACTAGTAGAAACAGTTTCATTATTAGGATATTGTCCTGTCCGTATAGATTGAAATCCAAGGTTCATCCAACCAATAATTGATATCCAATTAGGGAACCCATTAAGACCCAGTAAAAATCCATCCATGCATACCACTATTTTTAGACTAGAAAACCGAACTACTTAAAATAGGTCCCCATACCTATTATGTAGTCTCCATGCCTTAAGATATAAATACATTCGTAACTTTTATTCCATCTACCTAGAAGTCGAGATATGATCTTGCATTTCATTTATATTCCTTACTCGTGTGTTTAAATAACCATGGAAAAGATCACAATTTCGATTTCTCAAATTCTGTTTTATTATGGAACTTTGTTTAGATTAATTTCAAGAACAGAATTTATGTATTGCATGGATTGCAAGCAAGTTTCTTCGAATTAGCAAGTGACTAGACTAGGGTGGCCCAATCTAGCAATAAGACAATAGGTTCATAAATTTCCTTTCTACCTGCATCATTGGATACTCTCCACGGCTCTTGAAATTTCATACTCGCTCTCGATTACTTTTCCTTATCTTTATGTCCTTCTCATTTCAGAGTGATGAACGATCATGCTTATTAGAATTTATCAATATTTCTTAGCTACTTGTGTCAATCTGTTGTCTGTTAAATCTTGGGTTGCTTGATAGATAAGAAAAACTTATGGATGCCTCATGCTGTAGATGTCTGTTGGTAGGATGTTAGCAAATAGTTAGAGGATTATATTTAGTTGGAAGGAGTAGTGTGACCGAAGGTGGGTAGCAGTCCTCGAGATTCCGAAGATACCAAATGACTAGAGAAGGCCATAAATATTTTTGAGAAATTAAATTGAGGAGATTAAGGAAATACTAGACTTTGAATTTTAAGAAATAGCTATGAATTTGAATTTCGAGGACGAAATTATTTTTAAGGTGGGTAGATTTGTAGCCTCCCTTTCCGAAAATTGTTGAAATATTTTTATTATTTTTAATTTAAAATGGTGGTTTTTATTTCTTATAAATAATTATTTAGTTAATTATTACGGTGGATAATTTTAGCCATTATGGAGTTTTGAAGTACCAGATGCCTAGGAATCATGGCACGGATAGTGCATTGACGTGCCTTGACTAGTGTATTAGCCATGCCAAGGAAGACTGAGCCATAATGATGTCCTAACTAAGAAAACCAGGCCAAGTTGCGACTTAACCATATAGAACGTTTTCATTATTTATTAATTATAGTATTGACCTGTAGGAGACCGTTTGTGCCGACTTAGCCCGAACTGGGCCCGAACCGAATCCAAGCCTTTGTAAGTATGTAATGGGACCAAATACGGCCTTGTAGACATTTTTTGGTAAATGCATTTATTTCGTATATATTTTAGCAATTGACAATTATTTGCTAAATATTTGTTATAGGTAAAATATGTATATTAAATATGGATAGGTTATATAGTAATATTGATATCTGTTATAGATAAAATATGTATATTAATATGGGTGTATTTGTAAGTATATATATATATATATATAGATATTATATATATATATATATATATATATATATATATATATATATAGTGTATTTGTATTCATATATAAATGTATATTATATATAAAGATATGTGTATACATATGTGTATGTGTAATATAAACACATATAATATACGTGTATATGTGTATGTATACATACGCATATTATATACGTGGGTATGTAGGTGTACATATAAATATGTATATGTATTTGTGCGAGTATATATAGAGATATATATACGTATTTGTATAAATAAATTATATATAGATAAATAAATATATATAGATAAATAAATTTTATATATATATATATATATATATATATATATATATATATTATATATATATATATATATATTACGTATTTGTACATGTATATATATGTGTGTGTAGGTTGCATGTATATAATGAATATATATATATATATATGTATATACATACTTAATTACATCTATGAATAAGAAATAATAAAAAGAAGAAAAGAAATAAGCATGGGCCAGCCCAAGGGGCCACAAAACCAGCCCGCAGATTTCCCCACTCCCAAGCCCGACCCATGCAATCCCTCACCCGATCCAATACCCCAAATTCCCTCACAGGCCGACCACTCTGTTGATAAAGCCGAACATATATATAGGTTGATCGACAGAGGAGGGGAGGAACTCGAAAACCCTAATTCTCGACCTCCCCAGCGCCGACCCAGGCAAACCCCCTCCCCACGCGCGTGCACAGGCGGCCAGGCATCGCCGGAGTCGACCACGGCCGCGCGGAGAAAGCACTCGCGCGCGCGGAGTGACAGGGAGCAAACGACGGGAGCCCGACTTCGCTGGTCGAGTGCGTCGTCCACAAACGTTCTTTTCTCAAACCGATTTCTCAGGTGCGTCCCTAACCTAACCATCTTCGACTCTGTTCCAATAGTTCATAGCATCTGACGTCGGTTGCCAGAAAATTCAATGCGAAGTCAGCGATGAACTACTGTCACAATTGACAGAAGTTAGACTCAGGTACCCGTGTTTGGTGATTTTCTGATCAACCTAATAGTAATTTGCGAAAACTCCCTGAACAGTAAAATCGACCACCTATAGCTCTTTAGTTTCCTATTTGGTTTAATTTTTCAGACGCGGTATGTATATATATTCGAATCCAAAGTTTCAGAAAAAACTGTTTTTAAATAGTAAAAATTTTAGAAAAATTGTTCCACACGACGTGCGTCCCGCCATTCCGGGCGACGTGGTCGCGAATCGAAGGCATCGAAAGCTGCGTAACGGTTTTGTGGTCGTGTGGGCTTTGACGGAATTCAAATTGGTCGCGTGTGCGCGACGAATTTGATGCGTATCCGTCAAAATTTTCCGTATCGTGCACTTTGCAAATTCTCCAATTACTTTGTGCACGCTCGTCAGATCGAGATGAAACTTACGCCAAAAGGACCGTATCGTTTTTCTGGTCCTGTATGCCAAATTTGGTCGATTCTGAGACCGTTGATAAAATCACCGTTTTGTGGGCCCCACGGTTCCACTCAACGGGCAATTTTGTGCACGGCCCGCCAGAATCCAACTCTGGACATACGGTTGGGTTCGTGTCGAAAAACCGGATCCGTAGACATAGTTTGACGACTTTAGAGACCGTTGACTCTGGCACGCTTTTCGGTGTAAAGCGGGTCCAACGGCGGACATCGTTTTTGCCCGAAATTATCGTTTTGCCCCTGTGTCCAGAATTGGACTTAAGGACAGGCAATTCTAGCTAATTTGACTATTTTGAGAACGTTGGTACTATTTATTTCAGCATCCGGAGACTTCTACATGTGTTGACTGATTGTGGCTCTTTGAGTGGTATAGTGTTATTGGTTTCTCCAGCTAAGGACCTCAGGCAAGTGCACTTTCTGATTGCTTTCGATTTCATAGTAGTCTTTTCATTTCATATCTATACATATATCTTGCTGATTGTTGACACGCTCGTCACATGGAGTAGTCAGGAGGGGAAATATCTTAGTATACATGTGGACTACCCAGAAATATCCCCAAAATGTCTATTCTTGCATGATAGCAGCTGCACACGACGTACAGTGAGCCGGATTTACCCCCTAGCCGTTCACATGTCGAAACAAATATTTCACACCACCTAGGTAGATGTCTTTTATTTTTCCTTTACATTTCCACCGTGCCATGTCATCAGTTCTTTCAGTTTTTATATCTCATATGTTATTTTCATGTCTTGTTAATTCTATTATATTTTCGTATTCTCGTCGATTTGTGTACTTGTTCCATTCCTGACTAGAAACCAACATTTTTCAGGTTTAGCCGCGATCACTCTTAGCATTGGGAAGGCTTGGGTATGCTGAGGTCAACCTAAAAATAGAAAGCAATTGTATCAATTTCATTAATTGTAAAAATTTGTATTTTTCTTTAAATATTAATGTTGTAAATGTTGTAATAAATGTAGAATTATGAATGAGCATCAAATGTTTTTTCTTGAGCATTTATTTCTTGCGAGCTTGACAGCGTTCTACCGCCGACTCTGCGGCGTAGGCTGGCTTGGATACGACTCGTATCCGAAAAGCGGGTACGGGTCGTGACACCGGGCATGCCAGAAAATGCACTTCTCTTCTCCCAGCATGAACATGCTGCCTGCAGTCAAACTCTGGCTCAACTCTACTCCTCATCTCGACTGGAGTTCCTTGATCATCGAAGCCGCAGCAGTAGAAAAGAAGGCGGCCAATGCTCGTCTTCTAGGAGTCAGTTTCCCTGCCTTTGTGGACAAGGGGAAACGGCCTGCAGCCAACAACCCCGGACGAGAGACGAAGGGGAAACAGGCGTTGACCGTCAATGCCTCAAAAGGTGCATCAGCGCCTACTCAGAAGCCTCCACTTGCACCAAGGCAAAGGAGGTTTATTCTTTCAACGATGAAGACACCCTGCAACTCTTTGAGATACTGAAGCAGGGTGACAAGATCAAGTTGCCGGACCCGAAGCGTCCCGACGAGGTTGGAAAGTGGACAATTCGAGGTACTGTCACTACCATCGGTTTGTCGGACACCCAACTAAGGACTGTTACGTCCTCAAAAACTACATCCAACGTATGATCAATGCGGACGTCATCTCCGTCGACTACGAAAGAAAACGGTCTCGGCCAACCTGGTGTCACTCCAATTTGGCACCTTGCCGCCCACTACAACAAAAGATGGCGTCGTCCGCATCCCAAAGGCGACAATGGAGGTGGTTAACTTACCACCTACTCGTGACAACGTGAGTGGACTCATCCCACTCACCACATCCCGGAAAGAGGTCTTGTGGGTTTACCCTGATCTCGTCTCCGAGGTTACTCAACCGGAGGTACGCTCTGCCTCCAAAATCGAAGGCAGGAAGATCAAGTCTTGCCGTATGCTCTCTTCCTCTGCGGGAGAGGCACTTCTTGTACAGATACGTTCACATCAGAACGCCCAACCTGACGAAGCTGCCGTCAAGGTGGTGCCTTCCTGCACCGTCCCTGCTGCCCAGGAAGAGGGGCCATCTAAGCCCCCAACAGCCAATAAGCAGAAGCATGTAGAGGTCCGCTTCGGTAGGCCTCTGCGAAAGGAGAATGCTTCGAGGCTAGACAAGCCCCAAACTTCAATAAACTGGCACAACTGGCCAGTACTCTGCCCGCCTATCTCTGTTTGAGCTCCTTCGTCTTTCCAAGGACACTCGTGAAGCTCTCTGTAAATCCCTGAAGGATGCTGAGTCCTTCATCAGTCAGGTCAAGCAGCCTGAGGATACTCTGACTACATGTGCGCATTGTCATTGTGCGGATGAAGTTATCCCCAGCATAACTTTCACCCAACAGGACATGCTGCTCAAGCACAACCGACACAACAGGCCGCTGTATTATACAGGGTATATCGGTTCCGTCAAGGTGAAGCGGATTCAGATCGATCCGAGGTCTTCCCTTAGCATCATTCCGAAGATGCATCTCTCAATACTGGGGATCCCAATGTACCGACTGGGCGCCTTCCAACACAACAATCAGTGGCTTCAATGCTAGCAAAAGCGAGCCGCTGGGCAAAATACGGCTAAAGTGCCATATCGGTAACCTCATAATCGGGTGACTTGCTGCGTGTGGACGCTGACGTCAACTACAACCTCTTACTGGGTCGTCCATGGCTGCATGAGTACATGGTGGTGCCATCCACACTCCACCAATGTATGAAGTACGTGTCCACCAATGACGTCATCCAGACCGAGTTCGCAGACATTGACCCTTTCAAGGGGTCGAGACCTACTTCATTGATTCTATCTTGTACAAATCACCCGACGAGGAGGAAGGCAATGATGATGACGATGAAGCAGAAGCGGCAGCAGAGAATGACATGGAGCCCGAGATGATTCCCGACGCTCCTTTAAAAATTTGACTCAAAGGGAAGCCGCCTCAGACGTTGCCTCCCATGAGCATCAAGCTGCCTGGAAAGCACCAACTGCTCCGGGTAGAACACCTATCGAAAGCTCCCTTGAAGATACGGCTCAAGGGAAAGCCGCCTCAGACATCGGCTCCCCTTGTGGCAAAACTACAGGGAAAACCACCAAATACTGAAGGCGCAGTTGAGGCACCTCTAAAGGTGCACCTTAAAGGCAAACCGCCGCAATCATCTGTCTCATCCAAGCTGTCGGAGAAGGCCCACATAGCCATCTCGGACCCCAAGATCAAAGCTGTGGTGGACTCTCCCGATCCAACCCCAATACTCACAGACGAAGAGCTAGAGGAATATATCTCTGCTGATATAGATGCACCCTCTCTGGACGATGTAATCCCGCGGGATAAAATCTCGTGTTTCATTAATAATAGAGTGTCTTTTAATTATTCTAGTCTTCCACATTGGAATGCCATGTATACATTAGATAACGCTCTACGGTCGTTACAAACACAAATAACGACCGTCCATCATGTAAATCGAGTAGTCCCGTCCCAAGGGGTCTGTTTCGTAGTCCCACCGTGGAATCGAGACGAAGGATCCATCATCTTCGGCAAAGTCGAGCGTCATCAAGACCTCCCGCCACTCGAGCAAGAACCAGATACCGGCAGAATACAAGTCTATCGGTACGCGGACAAAGCAAAGTACCTCATCCAAAAGATGGGTTATGACCTAAAAGTAACAAAGGCCTGAACTACGGCAAGGGTCGACGTCTTCCTCTCCGGCTTCCAACACCTAAAGGAAAGCCGCAGGACTACTATCAACGAACTCGACAGGGGGTGGGCTATGTCACGCCACCGTCAACTCCAGAGAGCTCGGAGGCGGAAGAAGTAGAACATTCTCATTCACCCGAAGCATCAACTTAGGATTTCGATACCAGTATCGGATCAGTCTTCAAGAAAGTGCTATCAGCCAACATGGCGTCTGTATAATCTCAAGAAGATAAAGGTGAAGACCAGATGCCAGAATTCTTCAAAGAAGAACCCTGGACTCAACGCCTAGAAGAACAGTGGGAGTCTCGTTTTGAATTATGTGAACCCCCTACCGAAGACAAAGTCGAGCAGATCGACCTTGGGGATGGATCTTCTTCCAAACCCATCTTCATCAGCAAAAGCCTAAAAGGAGAAGACCGGGAATCTTTAATCTAACTGGCTAAAGAATATATCGATGTTTTCGCCGGGAGCTATGAAGATATGCCGGGACTTGATCCTCAGATCGTGATGCATAGGCTCAACATCTTACCTGATGCCAAGCCTATCAAACAACAACACGACGCTTTCGTCCTGACATCATGAACGCCATCGATCAGGAGGTGGACAAACTCTTGACCAGCGGCTTCATCCGTGAAGAACAACACCCGGATTGGGTAGCCAATGTCGTCCCTGTCACCAAGAAGAATGGAAAGATACGAGTCTGTATCGACTTCAGGGATCTCAACACTGCTTGCCCGAAGGACGAATTCCCGCTTCCAATCACCGACGTGATGATCGACAACACATGTGGCTTCGAACGCATGTCTTTCATGGACGGGTATTCGGGCTACAACCAGATCAAGATGTTCCCCGATAACGCAAAACATACGTCATTCAGGACTCCGAAGGGGGTTTTTTGTTACACAGTGATGCCCTTTGGCTTGAAGAACGCTGGTGCGACATACCAACGAGCTATGAGCACCATCTTTCGTCAACATCTGTGCAAGACAGTCGAATGCTATGTTGATGACATCGCACTCAAGAGTCATCTCAAAGGAGATCACCTACAAGACCTCAAGACAGTCTTCGATCTCATGCGAGCGCATCAACTCAAGATGAATCCCTAAATCCTTCTTAGGAGTTTCTAGCGGAAAGTTTCTGGGCTTCATTATCACGGCGAAAGGCATTCATGTCGATCCCGAGAAGACCAAAGCAAAGCCATCCTTGACATGGACCCTCCGAAGAACCTCCGAGAACTTCGAGGCCTGCAGGGGCGTCTGGCATATATTCGGAGGTTTATAGCAAACCTTTCCGAAAAATGTCAACCCTTCACCCAGCTCATGAAGAAGGGAGTCTCTTATGTCTGGACAGAAGAATGCCAAAAAGCTTTCGACGATATCAAGGCTTACTTGACGAGCCCGCCAGTCCTGGTAGCACCAGTCGCCGGCAAACCATTTCTCCTCTACGTCTGTGCCATGGATCATTCCCTTGGCGCTCTACTGGCTCAAAACAGCGATACAGGCTATAAGCTAGCTATCGACTACCTCGGTAGAACACTAATCGGGGCCGAACACCGGTACAACCCCGTTGAAAAAGAGTATTTGGCTTTGGTATTTGCCATCCAGAAGACTCGCCATTATGTCTCGGGCCAGACAATTCATGTCATCTTCCGAGTCAACCCACTCAGAGTTCTCATGACGAAGCCAGGATAATTGAACTCCCGGCTAGCTACATGGACGATCTTGCTAACGCCATACAACATGGTATTCGTTCCACAAAAAGCCGTCAAGGGTCAGGCACTGGCCGACTTTTTAGCTGCACACCCCCATCAGAGTCCTCAAGACTCAATGAAGACATCCCGGATGAGGTCCAAGAATCAAACGTTACCGAAGAAAACTCCGTCTGGCGGATGTTTTTCGATGGCGCTTCAAGAACAGGCCCCAAAGGCCAAATTATCGCAGGAGTGGGGGTAGTCTTAGTCTCCCCCGATCAGCTGGTCATCCAGCGTGCCTACTCCCTATCAAAGCCATGCTCCAACAATGTTGCCGAGTACAATGTGCTCATCATGGGACTCCAGCTGGCATAACAGCTGGGGGTGAATCATCTGGAAGCCTACGACGACTCAAAACTCATCGTTAACCAGATCAGAGGGCAATACGAGGTTCGCCATGAAGATCTGATTCCTTACCATATGGTTGCGTTGAACATTATTTCAACCTTCACCGAGTTCTTCATCGAACATGTACCCGTCTACAAAATTTGGAGGCTGACGCTCTGGATGGCCTCGCAGCCTCATTGGCAGCACCCATCGGGACTCAACACTACGTCATGGTAGTTGGTCAAGACTTGGTATGTCCTAAAAACAACCTACGCTTACAAATGGCCCAGGCCATGCCAACAAGTACTGGCGTTAATGTCCGAGACTGGAGGTTCTCGTTCATCGACTTCGCTGTCTACGAAATTCTCCCGGAGGACCCAAAGAAGCCGTCTCAGTTATGAGGCATTCCCTTCGATTCTATTACGATACAGCTACTAAAATGTTGTACCGACGCTCCTACGATGGACTTCTCCTTCGATGTTTATCCAACGAAGAAGCAGCCGAAGCCCTTCGAGAAGCTCACGACGGAACCTGTGGGCCCATCAACCTGGCCCTAAGTTGCAGGATCGACTGCGACGCATGGGCTACTACTGGCCAACCATAACAGCCGACGCTGTCGACTATGCTAAGAAGTGCCACGCTTGCCAGCTTCATGCCGACTTCATCCATACACCGTCAGAACTACTACATCCTACGGTTGCCTCCTGGCCCTTTGAAGCCTGGGGCATGGACATTGTAGGACCGATCACCCCTCCTTCATCAAGGGGACACCGCTTCATCCTAGCCATCACCGACTACTTCTCCAAATGGGCAGAAGTAGTTCCATTGGCGGAAGTGAAGAGCTCTAGGTGATCAGCTTCATCAAACACCATGTCATCTACCGTTTTGGGATACCTCGAAGGATTATCCACGATAACGGTCCGCAATTCATCATCCATGTTTTTAGCAGATTCTGTGACAAGAATCGCATTCAGAACGTGGCATCGACCGCCTACAATTCGGCAGCGAACGATTGGCCGAGGCGTTTAACAAGACCATCGTCAGGCTACTCAAAAAGGTCGTATCATCCAACAAACGCGACTGGGACGAAAAGCTCGGCGAATGCCTTTGGGCTTACCGCACAATGGTACGGACCCCGACGGGCAATACACCATTCTCCCTAGTATACGGAGCGAAACGATACTGCCTCTCAAGGTCCAGATACCCTCTCTCCGTGTAGCGATCACAAATCAACTCACAGAAGAAGACAATCAACGTTGCCGTCTGCGAGAATTGGAGGCACTTGACGAAAAACGTCTCCTAGTCCAACAACGCATCGAACTTTATCAAGCCCGTATATCACAGGCTTTCAACAAGAAGGTCAAACAGAGGACTTTCCAAGTAGGTGACCTGGTTCTGACAGTCAGGAGGCCGATGGTGTTGACTCACAAGACACCAGGAAAGTTCGAGCCCAAGTGGGAAGGACCTTTCATCATAGAGGCAGTATACTCAAACGGTGCTTACCGCCTCGCTAAACCCAATGGAGACTTGTTCATGATGCCCATCAACGGCAAGTTCCTAAAGAAGTACTACTTTTGACATCTTTCAGACATGTACTTCCACAAGGGGATCTGTGGACCCAATCATCAGGGCTCACATACAATTCTCTTCCACAAAATTACGCTTTCGGAACCCAGCTGTTTCGTGGCATCCTCCAGTAGAAGGACAACCACATCCACATTATCTCTGAGTTGTTCCCCTACGCCCTACAAAATAGAATCTTACACTCCGTAAGACCATGCTACCCTCATGTTTACCACGTCCACATTACCTCTGAGTAAACATCCCATACAGACAACCCCTGAGTTGCCGTATATTGATCGCAGAACTTCCACGTGCACATTACCTCTGAGTAGTTCTGCGTATCCCCTAGAGTCATTCCTACCACGTCCATAACACCTCTGAGTAGGAAGATTCCATCATTTGAATCTCATATTTGCCACGTCCGCATCATCTCTGAGCAAACATGTCGGTTCTCTCGAACTTATTATCTGTACCTAAAAACCAAGGTGCGCAAAAGATAATAGGTCCACACAAATCATCAAGTTCATGACAGCAAAAATGAACACACGATAAAAACTCGGTATTCTTTATTCAAAAGTAAAGGATTACACCCCCAGCAAGAGTTGCAATACAAATACACAAAAAGAAGAGACTACAATCCCTAAACCTCCCTGGGGTTGGCCGAAAGCTCTTCAATCTGACGCCTCAAGTTTGTCGTCCGAGTCTCTACGGTCGCCAGGACCCGGCGTTCGGCTTCTTGACGCATCGCTTCTATGGCCTCAGAAGAAGTGTCATCCTCATGCTTCTCATCCAACTGTTGCCGCTGCTGAGCCAGGGTAAGAGCCCGGTGGGTGAAAGATGCTTCCTCCTTCTTAAATGCTACATGTTCATCCTGGACACGCTCAGCATCTAATAAGAGTCGGGCCCGTTCGTCTTCAAGGCGGCAAATCTGGGCATCAACCTCCGCGATACTAGCATCCAACACAGCTCACAACTCTACCTTCTCCTGCGTGGACTGAGACAACCTCTCCACCGTAGCTTCAGTCTCATCTACTTCGCGTTCCCAGACACCCACGGTGGCCTGATAAGAGGACTCAGTCTTAGCGATCAACTTCTCCTTTTCCGCGTCTATCAGGACGGAGAGATCATTTCGCTGGATACACTAAAACTCGGAAAGCAGCTGGTCCAGCTCGGCCACCAAGACCTCCAGAATCTCGGCCATATGATCATGGCCCTGGTGGAAACGTATCAGATTGATGTGAGGCAGTGCCAGAGTTCTTGCCGTCGCAAAGCTCCCATTGGCGTCCATCACTGCCGATACGCCTCTCTACAGCATCTTATACACCGCCTCGATGATGAACTTCACATATTCATCTGCATCCGCCAGCACCTGCGGTGTCATAGTAGGAGTTGGAGGAGCTACTCTAGTTAGCGGACCGGAAGAGGGCCCGCCGGCTTCAACTCGCGAGGCTGGAACCTCGGCATCAACAGGATCTTCCTCAATAGGGCTTGACCACTAGCCCGAGAGCCAAAAGAATAGAAGGAGCCGAGAGAGGCGTCGATATCGTACCCCAAATAGAAGGAGCAACAGAGGGTTCCGGTAAACCCTTACCCTTCTCAAGCACAGAGGGACCATCGATATCAGCGGCTACCTCGCCCGTCTCCAATACACTATCAGCAGGCAGTATGGGACATTCCCCCCCAAAGCAGTGAGATCAGCACTTGTCTCCTGACTCGACCCCCTTGGAGTCAGTATCGGCGGACGAGTCTCACCATCAAATCCCTCCGCAGGGATAGAACCTGTCGCTACCCCCCGGTCGGCAGCCACCTTAGCCTCCGCTGCTAAGTCTGGGGTAGGGCTCGGCAACGCTGGCAGCCGACCTTCCTCATCATGACAAGGAGGGAAATCAACCCTCTCCTTAGTTTCAATCACGTCTGTTGCCCCCGCAACATGCTCACGCATCTCTGGAGGAACGTCATCAGAAGACGACAAACTCTACTCCACTTCCTCATCCAGAAGCCTCGTGTCCGTAGGACCCTCAACGTCCAAGGCCCCCACGGCGGCTTGCACCATCCCGAAAATTGCTGCAACCTCAGTGTCTCTTCCGACATAGTCTGGAGATACTAAAATCTCCGCAGGAACAACATCTTCAGGATTCTCCTCCATTGGAGACATTACCATCGGAGGAATGCGCTCATTAGAGGAGCTTGCCACCTCCTTCGGTTTACTGACGCCCGGTTTCGAAACACGGGTTTTCTTCTTCGACGATCCCTACAAGAAGAAAAGCACAGGTCACCAAAATGACAAGATGAGCCAGATTGCGGAGGACTCTTTACCTCAGCAGGGACTGATTCCATTGACGCAGCCTTTGGAGTCGTTACTTTCTTCGGCCTTTTTTGTACAGACGAACCGGCTTCTGCGTCAGCCCGCCTCTTTCCAGCAGGGGGATCTCTCACTGATGCTACAGCAGCAGCCCGATATCCCGCCAACTCTGGTGGACGATATGACCGAGCCGCCACCAACATATTCGTCGTAGCCTCTAGCTGAGTTCCAATGATGAAACTGGTCTCTCTATCATAATCAGGAGACACAGTATTCATGGTACAATACAGCTTAACTGCCGAATACAGGATCTGTGGCCGAGGGTTGTGAACTGGCATAGTAAAACGAACACCAGTACACCCGGCATTGTAATATTGCCAACCCCGGGCTCCATCCAGTAAACTCCCAGCAAACCCCAGGCTGTTACTGGGATTCCGTAACATTAGCTGGGTTTAGCCAAACTGGCAAGCAAACCGGCTTGGTAGATATGGCTCCAGATAACACTTATTCTGGTTGCGGTAGACCAAGTGGAAAGGTCGGATACTTTGCAACCAACAAAAACTCCATTTCGGCAGAGTAATCGCATCCTCGCCAGAGTCGTCCAAATCTTGGTCAGCCTCGAAATCTTTGAAGATGTGGCTGGCCTTGACTATCTCCCACCCCTGAAGATAAGACAAGACTCTCCTGCAGACGGGGACGCCAGTGTGCAACCGCTTCCTCTTGTAGAAGCGGCGGATAAAGGCGTCACCTTCAATGTGATCCTCCTCCGGGCCTGGACTCATCATGTTCGGATGATGAAGAATCAACCATCCCATCAGATAATGGAATGGTAGTTCGGCCCGGAGAAAGTTGTCGTTCATACCTCTCCCATGGATCACATCCTCAGCAAAGGTCCTCAAACCCCGCAACAGGTTACATACCATTGCGGGGAGGAGAGCCAAAGGACGACCAAAAACCAATTTCACTGCTGGCAAAATGAGGTTCCGGTTTACCCTCTCCACAGAGCCTGATCTGCCCGAGAACACACAATCCCGGAGCCATATCATCAGGTATACAGTCAATACTGCCTTGGACGACATCTGGTGCACACAATGCCAGAAACAGCTGTACGCATTTTTGCTACTCTCATTTGAACGGGGGGCCCTCTCGTCTAATCGGCTCATTTCGGAAGTTACTTCCACGGGTTTCAGCCCCTGCGGAGTCGTAAACCGGATCCTTGAAGAGTCCGCCAAATCCTGCTTGAAGACATAATCCCTCCAAGCTGTTACATGAGGCTGAGACTTGCCTTTGTCCTTCCATTGTATCAGATAATGATGGCTCGCCACCTCTTTGAAAACAGCCATCATCTCCGGATCCTTTTTTCCAGAACAAGGATCTCTTCGTTTGACGGAAAATATTCCTCGTACGGTTCCGAGCCCCAGGGAAGCTTGGACACCTCGTACATCTCATGGAGAGCCAATCCTAACTCCCCCACAGGAGTAAAAAAAGTGTCAGTCTGGGCATTGAACATTTCCAAGAGCGCAAGGAACATGTGCTTATTGAGGTCTACGCCAGCCTGTATGGCATGGATAGCGGCCGTCAACCCAATCTCTTTAAGCTCGGCCTTGAACTTCGATAACACCCAAAGGGTTAACAAGTCCCACTTCAGCATGTGGTGGCACCAACCTTCAACCCTAAAGCTACATTTCGGATACATAACCTTCGATGTTAGCATCTGATTTGCAAAGGTCGAAACGCTAAAGGCAAAGGTATCATTAGGGACCTCACTATAAAGGCTCCCGGGACGCAAAGTTTGGCAACTGTACGAGGGACCGGCTCGTCAGGCAGCCAAGGTATCCCTTTGATTCGAGGTAACATCAATCGAAAGAATACCGCCCACTGCCCCTCCTTGAGAAGGAGTAAGTTTCCACGACATCCTTCTCTTGGAAGCTAAACGGTAGAAGGCCGTCAGCGGCAATTGGCGTTCAAGTTGTCGCATGTACATAACCATGCCCTTCGCAGAGAAGAACCAGTCTTCTTTGATCTTCAATACCTTCGCCTCGGTAGAGGTCAGTCGGTCACCAAACAGAAAGGCAGGTTTCAAGAAGGTCACATCCTCGGACTCAGCAGATTCCAGTTTGCTGCTCTCTATCATACTCTGGAGGAAAATAGGCAACTAATTCTGGATTTGCAGCATTCTCTCGGAAGGCTGATTTAGTAGGATAGCAGCCTTCGCGGGGTTAATAACCTCATCGTCAAAATCGACTCCCATTTGACAAAGTGAAGCATCCAGAAGGACTTCGTTCAGCAAAGGGATAGTCATCGACACTAACACAGCAAAAGCAAAGAAGTCAGGCAAGAAGCTTTAAGAAGACAAAGTCTGTCAAAGCAGCCTGGCGCATCACCAGGGTCTAAACCTATGCGCATCAGCAGTGAAGCTTCGGCGCATTATCAGGGTGTAAACCCATGCGCGTCAGCAGTGAAGCTTCGGCGCATCATCAGGGTGTAAACCCATACGCGTTAGCAGTAAAACCTCGGCGCATAATCAGGGCCTAAACCATGTGCGTCGACGAATAGCCTCGGCGCATCATCAGAACAAAAGTCCATACGCGTCGACGACAAAGAGTTAGAGCACGCCGCCAGGTGCTCCAGACTCGTCTAAAAAGATTAAAAGAACACAACCCACCCGTCACCGCAGGCCGAACGTCGGTCGGAGTCACAATGGCGACAGGAGCGTCCTCCTCGACGAACTCCGCAGGCTCCTTTCCCTTGCCGGCACCACCGCGAGGAGTCTTGGGAGCCATTTCTTGAAGGAAGAAAGTTAGGGTTTTTCAAAAGAACTCTAAGACGAAGAAAGTAAAGAGAGGAAGAACTCTCTCTCTCTCTCCATCTCACGACTATTTATAGGCTCAGTCGCACGCGTGAACCGACGAAGTGTGACCTCAGCCGCCGCCTCGGGTTCTGTGAAGAGATAACTACAAATAAATCCAAAAAGATCATCATTAATCTTCTTAGTTATCGAAGTGTTATCATTTGCATTTAGTGAAAGGAGCATGCGCCCCATCTCTGATACGCGGAGTATTCATGCGCCCGAACGGTCATGCGCCAAGACCACCATGCTTCTTAT
The DNA here is from genome assembly GCA_029216955.1 of Iris pallida. Taxonomy (NCBI): domain Eukaryota; kingdom Viridiplantae; phylum Streptophyta; class Magnoliopsida; order Asparagales; family Iridaceae; genus Iris; species Iris pallida. Next base: position 20,419 of record JANAVB010003427.1, read on the forward strand.
TCAAAGTATTCCAAAACTTGACAAAAGTTTTAAAAACTTTGAAGGGGGTCTTATAGAAGCATAGAATTTCAGGACCAGGAATCCTACGCGCCTAGCATCACATGCGCCAGGGAGCTCAGATGAAGTACTTGGCACAGCGAGAGAATAGACATTAAAATAGGATTTTTATTTCATATAAAAGTCTATTACATGTCTTTACAAAGGAGAATTTCTACAAAAAAAGATCCTAAGTCTACAGCTAGGCGCAGCAACCACCATGCGCCTTCAAACAGACGCATCTCGCCATGCGCCCTCAAATAGGTACAGCTGCCACCATGCGCTCTCAGCCAGGCGCATCTCGCCATGCGCTCTCAGCCAGACGCATCCCTTCAGTAGCTCAGTTATGTGCATCCTCAGTAATGTGCATCCCTTCGACAGCTCAGTTATATGCATCCCTTCGACGGCTCAGTTATGTGCATCCCTTCAACAACTCAGTTATGTGCCGTCCTTCAGCCCAATCAGGCGCATCATGAAGTGTCAGCATATGCGCCATTAAATGCTTCGACTAATAAAGCATTTATTGAGCAGAACGAGGGTGGCAATCAACCCTCTAGCTGGAGGAAGAGCTCTCCGCAATCGATCCGTGGCAAAATGACTTTTAACACAACCAGAATGGACAACACCAACTCTGACAAAAGAGCCTCCAAAGCCGCAGTACCGCAATTTCGATCTGCGGCTCTTCCAGCATAACAGAGACGAGGCTCGTGCATCCCGATCTTTGGATGCAACAGGCACCTTCTGCCTGCCTCAGAAGCCCTTGACTCCGACTTTTGGATGTAACAGTCACCTTCAAGTATATCGATGAAGATAATACGTCGTATCTTCACCCTCGGGAGCATCTCGTCAACAGAATGTGCTCGAGCAAACAAGTTCATTTTGGGAGGACATGAGAGAACGAGAAGCAAACCCTCTTCATGCCACTATTATAGGCCGGACAAATCAAACCCATGTGCCAAGTGGCTGGCTCTCCGAATCTCGTGCAATGAATTTACATTAATGGTGATGAACATGACGCTTTGAATTCAACCAAGTCAAAAACGGCTATTCAAAGCACTCGAAGAACGTAACAGTCGGCCCATAAAGACGTGTCATGCAAAGCGGATACGCCGCCCAGACCACGCATTATACTGACGTATCCATCAGCCTCATAAGGATGCGTCCCCATGCATCCCCATGCGCCTAGTGGAACGCCGATCGATGCGCCCACTCAACAGTCCATCACCTGTCAAAAACATTAAATGCTGAAGTCTGACAGAGTTGGTAGCACGTCCCCCGAGGACTGAACAGTTGATAACTTTTTCAGAAAATGAAGCGTCGCCGACGTCAGCATTATCATTACTCTCCTCCGGCGGTTACAAGCCACATGGCCACCCAACCATCTCGCATACGCCTCCGCAGCCATGTGCCCAAATCTTTACATGCACCTCAAAAGCCATGCGCCCCGACTGGTTCGTGACTCCTAAAAGTTACGAGCCAAAGCCTCCTCATGTGCCCAATCCCAGGCGCATTCTATCAGATCACTCCCCACCAAATTCGAGATCTTCGAGCCATGGACCTACGACACGTGTCCTTTAACTTGATTCAGCCTATGAAGGGGTGCTAATCACCCAAGATCTCAGCAACTAAAAGATCCTCTCCATTGCTACGTGTCAGCTCCGCCGCAGCCCACAAAGGCAACAGGAAGGGTTCAACTCCTCAAGTAGGAAGCATCATCCATGTGCCTCCATCAGCAATCACCACGTAGCGTTCCCAGAACCAAGCGCATCCGACATATGCGTGCATGAGCAGCCAGCCTGCAGACTATAAATAGAGGGATCATTTCCTTCTTCCACACACATCATATAAGCACCGATATACATATACAGAGACAGACCTGCAAGCATACACAGAGAGGCAGATACAGACACTCAACGTCTTCATCTTCTTAGCAAGGTCCAGCACCCAGAGCAATCCAGACCTTCATAGAACCGAGAACCGTCGTCAGATCGTCAACGGAGTCAACGCATTACCACTCGCTCCATTGGCACAAAGGACCCAGATAAACAAAAGTGTACTCCTAGGACTACGTCTAAGTCCTACATTGTAACACTGTTCTATTTGTACTGAAATTTGCAATAACACAATTTTAATGGCAAACATCGGCGTCCACGACATAGCAAGTCACCTCGGTTCTGAGGTTACCGATATGACACTTTAGCCGTATTTTGCCGAGCAGCTCGCTTTTACTAGCATTGAAGCCGCTATTGGTTGTGTTGGAAGGCGTCTGACGGTATATTGGGATCCCCAGTATTGAGAGCAGCGTCTTTGGAATGATGCTGAGGGAAGACCCTGGGTCGATTTGAATCCGCTTCACCTTGACGGATCCGATATACCCTGTATAATACAGCGGCCTGTTGTGTCGGTTGTGTTTGAGCAGCATGTCTTATTAGGTGAAGATTATGTTGGGGATAACCTCATCCGCACAATGGCAATGCGCACATGTAGTCAGAAGATCTTCCGGCTGCTTGACCTGACTGATGAAGGACTCAACATCCTTCAGAGCTTCATAGAGAGCTTCACGAGTGTCTTTAGAAAGACGAAGAAGCTCAAACAGAGATAGACGGACGGGAGTACTGGCAAGTTGTGCCAGTATGTCAAAGTTGTGGGGCTTGGCTAGCCCCAAAGCATTCTTTTTTTGCAAAAGCTTGTCGAATCGGGCCTCTGCATGCTTCTGTTTATTGGCTGCTGGAGGCTTGGATGGGCCCTCTTCCTGGGTAGCACTGACGGTGTAAGGAGGCACCACCTCGACGGCAGCTTCGTCAGGTTGGGCGTTCTAATGCGAACGCGTCTGTACAGTGCCTCTTCCGCAGAAGAAGAGACCATGCGATAAGACTTGATCTTCCTGCCTTTGGTTTTGGAGGCAGATCGTACCTCCGGTTGAGTAACCTCGAAGACGAGATCAGGGTGAACCCATAAGATCTCTCCCCGAGATGTGGTGAGTGGGATGAGTCCACTCACATTGTCACGAGTAGGTGGTAAGTTAACCACCTCCATTATCGCCTTAGGGATGGGGACGACACCATCTTACGTTGTGGTTGGCGGCAAGGTACCAATTGGAGTGACACCAGGTTGGCCAAGACCATTTTCTCCTCATAGTCGACGGAGATAACATCCGCATTGATCATGCACTGGATGTAGTTTTTGAGGACGTAGCAGTCCTTAGTTGGATGTCCGACAAATCGATGGTAGTGACAGTACCTCGGATGGTCCACTTTCCTAACCTCGTCGGGACGCTTCGGGTCCGGCAACTTGATCTTGTCACCCTACTTCAATATCTCGAAGAGTTGCAGGGTATCTTTATCGTTGAAAGAATAAACCTCCTTTGGCCTTGGTGCAAGTGGAGGCTTCTGAGTGGGTACTGATGCACTTTTGGAGGCATTGACAGTCAATGCCTATTTCCCCTTCGTCTCTCGTCCGAGGTTGTTGGCTGCGGGCCGTTTTCTTTTGTCCTCAAAGGCAGGGAAATTGACTCCCAGAAGACGATTGGACGCCTTCTTTTCAGCTACTTCGGCTTCGATGATCAAGGAACTCCAGTCGGAAGGAGAAGTGGAGTTGAGCCAGAGTTTGATCGCAGGCAGCATGTTCATGCTGCAGGAGGAGGAGTGCATGTTCTGGCATGCCCGGGGGCAGTCTGAAACAGGCTTGTCGGAAACGTTCGATGAATGCTCGAACCATCTCCTTCTCCTTCTAATGCACCTCTATGAGGGACGCCATTATCATGTCCTTCCCTCCATCGTAGAAACGATCAAGGAAGAGACGCGTCAAGTCGTCGAAGGAAGATATAGAGTTATCGAGGAGACTGCAGTACCAGTCGTAAGCCACTCCTTTCAGTGCCCCGACAAATATGCTGGTGAGTAGTACGTCCTCTTTCGGGAGATGTCCCGTTTGGGACTGGAAGTACGTCAGATAACGGCGTAGAGAGTCCTTTCCGTCATATGGCATCAGTATTTGTGGTTTATATTTGGGAGGATAAACCACTTTGTTCCATTCGAGGGGATATGGTTGGGGGATCCCCATCTTCTGACGTTCCTCTTGTCTATTCTTCGACTCAAAGTGCTCTCGTAAGTCCCTGATCATCTCAACCACGTCTTCCGTGGAACTGGAAGTCGGGGATGGAGGTACAGCCTGGAGTTGAGCATTTGATGGCTCCGACGTCCGAGGTACTTCGCGGCGATCTGTATCCAAGGATACCCGTTGAAGGGGTACACTTAATTCTCCATTGGCCCCTGGGTCAGGACCAGTAGACGGTGCCCTGGCCAAAGCTGACTGTATCTTAATCACTGCTTGAGTCAGTATTTGCATGGAGGCAGAGAGGGTTTTGAGTCCTCCCTCCAAGGTATCCATGCGCTGGACGAGGTCTGCTGGCGGTGCATCTGGCTCGACGTCACCCCCAGTCATGTATACTGTCATGACACGGCTGGAAGTGGATGGATCGGTTGAGGCTTCACTTTCGGCTTCACTCTCCTGTAGGAAAGAAACATCCCCTGGAGCTTTGTCATGGCTACCCCCAGCTACATTCTGGAGGACACCCTCGTCTTCGGAAGAAGTATCAGCAAGGACCTGACTACCCCTAGTTCTGTCTTGGAGGACTTCTTCGTCTTCGAGGCACAGATTTGCAGGGGTTAGACTACCCCCAGCTACGTCCAGGAAGCTGACTTCGTCTCCAGGATGAAGATCCACCCCAGCTATGCTCTGGAGGACATCTTCGTCTTCAGAAGGAGAATCAACAAGGGCTTGACTACCCCCAGCTTCCTCCAGGATCTTCTTTCTCCCCCGAGTGCCTTCAAACACTCTAGAGGACGGGACAGTTGTCTTAGTTTTCCTCGGCTGGATCTTGGACAAGGACAAGGAGATGTCAGTCGCCTTTCGGATGGATGAGGAGTTAGAGATTACGTTGCATGAAGCAACCTTTAGTTCTGGCTCCTCTTCAATTGACACATTCTTCCCGAGGCGACGTCGGAAGGGTGTTGATGATTGCAGCCGCTGGAACACCGACTGCCTTGGTGGTGGGACTGCTGTTTTGCAACAACAGTTGATGGTAACTACAGCACAGGTGTGCCCTATGAGGGGCGTATTGTGCTTGTCAGTCGACTCTCCTGATCGGCGCTTGTGACTGATCACATTACGCAAATCATTGGAGGAGAGTGCCACCTTCGTACCCCCATCAGCGCATGGCAAGGCCAAGCGCCGGGGTGGTCAAGTGAATGTTGTGTCCCCTGATCCAACGCAAAACATGCGCTCAGATCAGTAGTGGGGGAACAACATTTATAGTGACTTGAATGAACCTCAGACACACAACAAGTGGAGGCACGGAAGTTCAAGACCACAGGGTTTGCCTTGTTCGACTTGGTTGCGAATGCAACAAATACGCCCAAGTGAGACAAGGACTTTGAAGGTCGACTCATTTTCGCGCAGAAGCACCCGAGTCGACCTTATACAACTTACCATCAACAGCGCGTATGATTGTGAGCGCATGCTTCTAGTTTGCTGCCAGTATAGCACATTTGAGGCGCATGGCCCGTGCTACCTTTGACTTTTTCGTACCAGCCCGCTGGGGTGCATAGTACTCAGAGTCCAAATTCTTCTCGCCATGACAGCGAGTGAGTCTGTCAATGACAGAGACCTTCTGTGGCGTATCAGAGGTGATACGCAGGGCATTAGCTGCGCCCCTGCTCTGTCGACGTATCTTTCTCGTCTGAGAGGGATTTGGCTGGGGAATGTGGTCAGCCGTACGTTTTTTCGAGTGATGTGCTACACCGGTGGACGCATCTTGGCTGCTGAGGACGTCAGCAGGAAGGGTAGGCTGCATCGGCACATCCCCTTTGGTGGTGGTGCCAGAGGCGTCGACCTTGCACACCCAGACTTGGTGAGTCTTCTTTGGCTTCGGTAGCCACTTCGAAGGACTCGCACTGCCTTCAGAGATAACCTCCTCATACGCCTGTTGATTGAGACGTACGACCAGCGCCTTGCGGAAGGAGCCCACCTTCACGTCATTGCGACACAACTTTCTCGGTGGAGGAGAAAGAGGTCCACAGCAGAGTCGCCATCTTGTTTGCCATTAAAATCTTTTGATTGCAATTTCAATTACAAACAGAACAGTATTACAATGTAGGACTTAGATGTAGTCCTAGGAGTACACTTTTGTTTATCTGGGTCCCTTGTGCCGATGGAGCGAGTGGTAATACGTTGACTCCGTTGACAATCTGACGACGGTTATCGGTTCTCTGAAGGTCTGAGTTGCTCTGGATGCTGGAGCTTGCGGAGAGGAATGAGACGTTGAGTGTCTGTATCTGCCTCTCTGTGTGTATATGTAGGTTCATAGCTGTCTGTGTGTGTAAGAAGGAAATGATCTCTCTATTTATAGCTTTGCAAGCTGGCTGCTCATGTACGCATATGTAGGATGCACCGATTTGTGGGGATGCCACGTGGTGATTGCTGATGGAGGCGCATGGACGATGCGCTCTGATTGAGGAGTTGAACCCTTCCTGTTGCCTTTGTGGGCTGCGGCCGAGCTGACACGTAGCAATGGAGAGGATCTTTCAGTTGCTGAGATCTTGGGTGATTAGCACCCCTTCATAGGCTGAATCAAGTCAAAGGACACGTGTCGTAGGTCCATGGCTCGAAGATCTTGGATTTGGTGGAGAGTGATCTGATAGGATGCGCCTGAGATTGGGCGCATGAGGAGACTTTAGCTTGTAACCTTTAGGAGTCTGTCACGACCCGCACCCTAAAGAGGGGCACGAGTACGTGGTTACGTCCAGCCTACACCGCAGCATCGGCGGTAGAACGCTTTCTAGGTTGTCTACAAAACTACACTAAACAGATAAAGGTACCTGTACAGTATATACACTCCGAATGGAGGTGACATAGCAATACAATCTCAATCACAAATGTAAAACTAGGGTAGATAGCATGAAAGAAAATATGATAGATGAAAGCAGGAAATAAGTTCGAGATCCACACAAGTCCAAGACTAAACATAACATCACAGAATATAATATACTACATTCTAAAATCCAAAGCTGGATCGCAGTCCAGTCAAGCCTAACAAGTGCTAACTACTCAGGGAGTATAAAATCTAGTGGCCAATCTATCAGGCCACTGCCCTGGCCTGAGTCTCCATCTGTCTCAGAAACATCTGTAAAATTTCATAACGGTATCCTGTCAGGAAAATGAGCAAGTACAAACACCAACAGCAGTTCCATGTGAATTGACAAATACTATAAGAGACAGTATAATGAAATACAAGACAAAGATATAGGCGACTTGGGAACCATTCGAAAGCCGAGTTACAACCCTTAAACCAAACAAGAACCGGGGTTGTAACCCTTCTTCCGGACAGAACCTAGTCCCATCATCATGGTACAGTATAAAAGACAGGTAGAGCATATGAGAAATGAGTCATAACATGGTGAAAGTACAGTAAGTAAAGGTGAACTGGAATGTAAGATATGACAACAAATAAATAAAAAGTGATTTGAATTATTAGGGCAAAATGTGATCGGCTAGAAAAACAAGGGAACGGTTATCCACTTGGCTCGGCAATCCGCGTAACGGATAGCATGCCGGCCAACCTGGATAACCGGAAGGGGGTATCTGCTACACCCTACGTGAGGTGAGGGTGGCGCCAGCAAAACACGGAAATATCATCACGAAGGCTTTGATCACATAACCCCTAATAATTCCCCTCTTTCTCATTCTCCTTCCTATTCTCCTTCCTCATTCTCCTTCCCATTCTCCTTCTCATTCTCCTTTCCATTCTCCTTCTCATTCCCTTCCTATTCTCCTTCCTCATTCTCCTTCCTCATTCTCCTTCCCATTCTCCTTCTCATTCTCCTTCCTATTCTCCTTCCTATTCTCCTTCCTCATTCTCCTTCCTATTCTCCTTCCTCATTCTCCTTCCCATTCTCCTTCTCATTCTCCTTCCTATTCTCCTTCCTCATTCTGACACATACATATCTATATATATACAGACACATACCCACATATATATAAATACACACTCTCAACACCACTACCACTCTCCTCTACACACACAAATACACATGTATATATATATATATACCTCTCTAAAAAGGATAAATCCATAAATAATCCTTAAACTATATTTTAAGGAAACCTACAAAGGCTAGGGTCAACTTGTAGAGAATGGTCTCCCCTATAATTAATGTGAAGGGATGAATGCAAAATGAGGAATTAAATGAGAGTTAATGACATACCTAATTTGTAGATTTTGATGGAGAAGAAGAAGTTGGAAAGGAATGAATGAAGAGAGAGAGTGATAACTTAGTGAAGAAGAAAGGAGAGGTGGAGGGGGTGATGTAGGTGGCCAGCCATGGAGCATGGGTAGGGGCACTTGTAATTACAAGTTTGCCCCTCCCTAAGCCTACATGCTAAAATAATCCAAATTAGGTTTAGGAAGTTGCTAAAAATAAATAAAAATTATAATTAAACTAAATTACTCATGGGGAACTAGTCCAAACTCTTAAACCCTAATTTTTAGTGTGGTGGGCCATGGTTAGCTAACAGGCTAATTACAGCTCGAGTCGAAATTCACCGGGGTCCCGAATTAACTCGGAATGCGATGAAATTCGAACCCGACTCCTATAATAATTAAATAATAATATTCATGAAATAAAATTCCCAAAAAAATATTATAAAATAGAAAATTACCATTTTACCCCTAACTGGAAAAAGTGAGGGTGACAGAGTCACGAACCAGTCGGGGCGCACAGCTTTTGAGGCGCATGTGAAGCTTCAGTAGTGAATTTAACTTCTGTCTTTAGGGATCAGAGAAAAGTCTGAGGGGCACGGCTTTTGAGGCGCTTGCAGAGATTTAGGCGCATGGCTGCGGGGGCGCATGCAAAAAGTTGGGCAGCCACGTGGCTTGTAACCGCCGGAGGAAAGCAATGATGATGCTGACGTCGGCGACGCTTCGTCTTCTGAAAAAGCTGTCAACTGTTCAGTCCTCGGGGGTGCTGCCAACTCTGTCAGACTTCAGTATTTAATGTTCTTTGACAGGTGATGGGCTGTTGAGTAGGCGTGTCGATCTGCGTTCCACTAGGCGATGGGGACGCGTGGGACGTATCCTTATGAGGCGCTTGGTACTGATGGGCGTGTCTATATGATGTGCGGTCTGACCGGCGCATCCATTTGCATGACACGTCTTTATTGGTCCGGCTGTTACATTCTTCGAGTGCTTTAAATAGCCGTTTTTGACTTGGCTGAATTCGAAGCGTCAGGTTCATCACCATTAATGCAAATTCATTGCATAGGATTCGGAGAGCCAGCCACTTGGCACATGGGTTTGATTTTCCTGGCCTATAAATAGTGGCAAGGAGAGAGTTTGCTTCTCGTTCTCTTACGTCCTCCCGAATGAACTTGTTTGCTCGAGCACATTCTGTTGACGAGATGCTCTCGAGGGTGAAGATGCGACGCATTGTCTTCATTGATGCACTTGAAGGTGACTGTTATATCCAAAAGTCGGAGTCGAGGACTTCTGAGGCAGGCAGAAGGTGCCTGTTGCATCCAAAGATCGGGATGCTCGAGCCCCGTCTCCGTTATGTTGGATGAGCCGCAGATCGGAATTGCGGTGCTCCGATCATCTTTCTTAGGCTTTGGGAGAGCTCCTCCTCCTGTCAGAGTGGGTGTTGCCCATTCTGGTTGTGTTGAAAGCCTCCTTTTGCCGCAGGGATTGCGGTACTCTCCTCTTCCTTTGGAGAGCTCTTCCTCCAGCTAGGGGGTTGATTGCCCACCCTCGTTCTGCTCAATAAATGCTTTATTAGTCGAAGCATTTGATTGGATCGAAGTGGCGCATATGCTGAGACTTCATGATGCATATAACTGAGGCTCTTGAAGAGATGTGCCTGACTGAGACGCCGAAGAGATGCGCCTGACTGAGATGCTGAAGGGCGGCACATAACTGAGCTGCTGAAGGGATGCACATAACGGAGGATGCACATGACTGAGCTGCTGAAGGGATGCGCCTGGCTGAGACGCTGAAGTGATACGCCAAACTGAGAGCACATGGCGGTTGCTGCGCCTAGCTGTAGACTTAGGGTCTTTTCTTTGTAGAAATCCTCCTTTGTACAGCCCTTTTTTAGACATGTAATAGACTTTTATGTGAAATAAAAATCTTCTTTTTTAATGTCTATGCTTCTGCTGTTTGCTGTGCCATCTGAGCTTCCTGGCGCATGAAATATTAGGCACATAGGATTTCTGGTCCTGAAATTCTATGCTTTTACAGTGTTCGAGACCTTCGAGTCGTTTGGTTGACGAGCATTGAGTCGAGGCATGATGCCATTGAATCATTGAAACGAAGTATGAAACGTAAGAACACAGAAAGTTAACGGAAGAAATACGAGATAATAAAGTCTGAGTCTCGGACTCAAGACTATGTTTGGTTGTTTGAATTTGAGTGCTTGAATAATAAGGGCATTATATGGTCGATTGGAATGGATGAGAGATAAAATGTGATATCTCCCGTACACGGGTGTTTCCCCCAAACGGTTAAATGTCGGATGCGCCCCGGAACCGCTTGGCCTAGGACGGATTCGAATAATCTTTGTAGGCGCACATCTTTAAGTCGAGTAGCTCTCGCTATTGATGGGAAAAGTCACAAATGGGTATGCAACGGGAACGTTTCGGTTGTTTGGAACAGCGACCCAATCCGTGAAACGCCGGGCAGCCCGACAAATATTGAGAAAAGAAGGAGAGAAAAGAAAGGAACTCCTTTAGTCCATTACGGTGCGGATACGCCAACGGCCTTCATATAGCTAAAGAACGATGGGTTGAAAGTGTAGGCGCATATGCATCCCGTATATAGATCCTGCTTAGAGATGCACATATAACATGACAGGGAAGGAATGGGGCGTATTCACCTTGCGTCGGTACAAGGGCGAGTACGTCGACTTGGTAAGAAGTCGCGCCACGAATCAAAATACGAGATTGCTTGTTTACTTGCCTATTTTAATTCGAATAACATGCTTGCCATGCTAACATGCTTTACGCTTTCGAATATGCCATGAAATTGACCCTAAGGAGAACATAGCAAGATCATAAGCTAAGTTGCATGATTCAACATAAATATTACAATGTCGGTTGGAAAGATGATCTTTGTATCAGTACATGCGAGGACGAACATACTGATCCTCCACCAGCTTCATACAGGGTACAGAGAATGGATGGCTCGTGGCGAAGTGTTGCTTGAACGCGTTGAGGCTTGGAATGCCGAAGCGTATTGAAGCGTACGATCGCTTGACGCTCGGACTATGCAACAGGATTGATGCGGCCGAGATATAGAAGGCATGATATATGGAATGGTGAAATCCTTTGTGGATAAGAGAGAATCTGAGTGTTGTAGCCAATCTGGCATATATTGTTAGGCTATCGAAAGCCTTTGTAATCTCAGTTTCGGATATCAATAAAGAGAATTGTTTCGTATACTCTGTTTTTCTTTCGTTGTTAATATCGAATCAAAAGATAACCATTTGAGAACTTGTCATCTTGCCTTGCACGAGCGCAACTCCAGGTTCGTGCGGCATCACGCCCCCTGCGAGGACGATGATTCGGGTGATTCCGGGTCGGGGCGTGACAAATTGGTATCAGAGCTCTAGGCTCAATTTTCTCTGGACGCTCACTTCATTACACTTCTAAAAGTTGCCCACCACCACTTAATATCACTCTTGACTCTACTCGATGCCGTACTGGATGTTCCATACAATAAGTCTAATACAAATCGTGTAATTTTGCAGCATGTGTTTTGGAAATTACATGATGTTTGCTAAGAAAGTCGCGAAGGATATATTGCATTGAATGCAACGAGCCGTAAAAAAATATTAGTTGCTGCAAGCACAACAAATTGTGAAATACGATTTGGGATGTTGTTGTTGCAATATAACATGTTGAAAGAGAAACAAAATGATGCACGAAGTACAACGAGTTAATGGTGAATATGCGTTAAAATGAAAGTGAGAAGTGATAAGCCAATACCGAATGTGTTAAACAAATTTGGGCATTGACTTGGAAAGTCGGGAATAAATCGTTGCATGATGTGCAACGCGTGTTGGAAGTAAAATCATTGCACGTGGTGCAACGCATATCAAATTAATTGTTGCACGGAATGCAAAGTAGATTGGAAATAAATCGTTGTACAAGGTAAAATAAAATGTCGAAAATAAATCGTAGCACGATGTGCAACGCGTATCGGAAGTAAAATTTGTTGCACGGGGTGCAACGCATATCAAAAGAAATAGTTGCACGAGATGCAACGTAAAAAGAATTGAAATCATAAATCGATAGAACGAATCGTTCGGTTGCACATCAAACTTATGTTGGCAAACGAGAACATTGACTGAGTTGTGTCGGATGTGATTTAATCAAAGTTACGGTTGTGATTAAGCACGATCACTGTGAAAATCGTGAGTCGGAAGAGATTGTCGGTTTATACTAAGTATAGTGCGAGGGAAATGACTTGAGTTCCGAGTGGTATATTCCATACCACGTAGGCGATGAATGACTCGATTTTGAGTGGTATATGGCATACCACTTGTGCGATAAATTGCATCGACGCATTGTGAGAATTGTGGAAGGTTTGTCCGTAACGGACGGGAGAGTACCGAGACTCGATTAGAAATTTGTATGACAGGTATGTTGATGCAAGTGTTCTTCGAAAATCGGTTGGGACGATAAGGCGAAACTCTTATCGATGAATGATACGTCGGACGGAATTTTAAGTCGGTCGGACGACCGAGACTAGCGGAACGATTATGCCTTGACGCAATAATCAGATCGACGAGAAAGGAAAACTCGAGCTTACAAATGAGTCACACGACTTACGATCTCGATAGAAATGTTTGGCTAGGCGAATCGAATCGTACGACTTGCGATCTCGATAGAAATGTTGGGCGAGACGAATCGAATTGCACGACTTGCGATTTCAATAGAAATGTTGGGCGATACGAATTGTAATCGAATCGTACGATGTGCGACTTCGGTGAAGAGTTAGTTGACGTGAGTAATCATGCCCAAGAAATAGTTGGTTACGTTACGGCAAAACTCATTTGAGTATGACTGAAAAATACACGAAACTTAGAGTGCGAGATCGTATGACTTGAGGGTTCGATGTTGGATAATCGGTAACTCAGTTACGCGATCAAAGTATAACGGGATACGACAAATCGAAAAATGAGTTGATGCATATGGAAAAGTTCGTTGCAAACTTGGACGTATGCAATGCAAGTTGTCGACGTTGAAACAGATTCAAAGTTGACCCTTACGCTATCAAAATTGATACGACGTATCGAGATCAATACGTAAGGAAACGTAAGCATGATGTGAGAATACAAAATGGAGTGCGTCTTGCGCTATCAAATTTTGTAAGTAACAATACGAGAAGAAACGAACTAGTTGATCATGAACTTCGTGATTAATCAAGATGAGACTATAAGTCATCGACGATTGCTCGATGCGTATAGCATATCGTGTGTCGACCCGCAAATAAGATAGACTCGAACTCGATGCGAGTAGATGTTTCGTAAATTTCGGAATCATCGACGGCCGTACATGGCTTTACTCAGGGGATAGTTGTGCATCAGTTGCGCCGATAGAAACAGTTTTGTCCGAAATTGGGTAGTCGCGTAGAATCGTCGAAACGTGATTTGGCTCCAAAATAAGATATAGCATGGTTCGTATTAAACTGTCCTTCAGTGATGATCCATAATTATCGAGCGTAGCTTCGGGGCAGCTGACCCTAGAAGACTTGACCGCCAAATCAAATTGAATAATGCAGACCATAAGATGACCCATGCGATATTGCATATGAGATTGCACTGATAACAAATATAACACGATGCATGTTGACGATAAGTCTAGGCGATCGAAAATTATTAGAACAGCTTTCGATTGAGAATGATGTAGCTAGATTTTTGAGTATCGTCGGATGAATGCTCGAATGGTTATGTTGGTCGACAAACGAACTTGAAATTCACCAACGAACTTGGTGATTCGGATAGACAAGTACGAGAATCGTGCTATGCACGAGAAGAACGATAATGACTTACGAGTCATGTCGTTAGATTCAGATTCACCTTGCAATAGAGCTTGCGTGAATCGAATTTATATTCGATGTTGCGAGACAGATAAGTTGGGAATTTGGCTAGTGAATTCATACTCGTTAGGAAATCGAATGTAAGACGCGTCGTAAAGACCTTCGTGCTAAGGCGAACGTTGCCTTGAGCATCGTCGACTAGAATTAAACTTGTGTCGGATAAATTGTGGCCTTTGTGCAATGTCAATTTAAAGTTGCGTCGGGAGAAGTTAAGCACGGTGCTAGGTAAATCACCTAGCAGGTGTCACGCCCCAACCCGGAATCACCCGAATTATCGTCTTTGCAGGGGGAATGATGCCGCACGAGCCTGGAGTTGCGCTTATGCAAGGCAAGATGACAAGTTCTCAAATGGTTATCTTTTGATTCGATTCAACAATGAAAGGAAAACAGAGTATGCGAAACAATTCTCTTTATTGATATCCGAAACTGAGATTACAATGGCTTTCGATAGCCTAACAATATATGCCAGATTGGCTACAACACTCAGGTTCTCTCTTGCCCACAAAGGATTTTACCGTTCCATACATCATGCCTTCTATATCTCGGCCGCATCAATCCAGCTGCGTAGTCTGAGCGTCAATGCGATCGCACGCTTCAATGCGCTTTGGCATTTCAAGCCTTAACGCGTTTAAGCAATGCTTTGCCGTGAGCAATCCATTCCCTGCACCCTGCATGAAGCTGGTGGGGGATCAGTACGTTCGTCCTCGCATGTACTGAAGCAAAGATCATCTTTCCAAACCGACATTTTTAATATTTATGTTGAATCATGCAACTTAGCTTATAATCTTGCTATGTTCTCCTTAGGGTCAATTTCATAGCATCTTCGAAAGAGTAAAGCATGTTATCATAGCAGCATGTTATCGAATTGAATCGGCAAGCAAACAAGCAATCTCGTGTTTGATTCGTGGCGCGACTTCTTACCAAGTCGACGCACTCGTCCTTACACCGACGCAAGGTAAATATGCCATAATCCTTCCCTGTCATGTTATATGTGCATCTCTAAGCAGGATCTCTATGCGGGACGCATACGCGCCTACACTTTCAACACATCGTTCCTTAACTATATGAGGCCCGTTGGCGTATCCGCGCCGGAGTGGACTAAAGGAGTTCCTTTCTTTTCTCTCATTCTTTTCTCTCTATTTGGTCGGGCTACCCGGCATTTCACGGGTTGGGTCACCTCCCAACAACCGAAACGTTCCCGCTGTATACCATCATTTGCGACTTTTCCCATCTTGTTTAAGGATGTGCGCCTACAAAATTCGAATCCCTCCGCGGCCAATCGGTTCCGGGGCGCTCCTCCGGTATTTAACCGTTTTAGGGGAAACACCCGTGCACGGGCTATTATCACAATTTAATCTCGAGCCCATTCCAATCGACCATGCAATGCCCTATCATTCAAGCAATCAAATTCAAACAATCAAACATAATCTTGAGTCCGGGAGTCAGACTTATCATCTCGTATCTCTTTCGTTAACTTTCTGTGTTCTTACGTTTCGTACTTCGTTTCAATGATTCAATGGCATTGTGCCTCAACTCAATGCTCGTCAACCGAACGACCCGAAGGTCTCGAACACCTTTCGAGGCACCATGTCATATCCGACAGTTCCGCCACATTCATGCCACAACTGTATTCTCTCGCAACGAAGCCATCTTTTATTATCCCGTGCACGTAGGCACGTTTCGACCATATTTTCATGTTTTATAACTTAGCATTCAATGTCGGGGCTTGCGTACTAGGGCGCTCGCGTATTGTCTTTCAATGTTCTAGCCGTCTAACTCGTGCGCGAAGGCACGGTATGGTTCGTACACTAAGGCACTCGCCGAGTACAATTATCCCATGTTTTTACGGCTTGCGCACCAAGGCGCTCGCCTTAGCGATATCCAATGTCCCATAGCGACTCGTGCATATTTTGTTCTAACTTAGTGTTCGACTCACACTATGATTTATCTCCGATCGGACCACGCCCGTGGCGTCGATAGGTTAACTTAGCATACAATAATATATTTGACTTATCGAATGAAGGAGTAAAAAGAAGTCAATCCTTCCACCTTGAGACGATACGCCTTCGTCGTTTCGCCGAGCCGATGCGGCTCGATTTCATAACTTTGTTGCACGGTCACTCTCCTGACTTAGCCATTCGAGCACTTCGTGCTACATTAAATTATACGTCCGATTTGCCTTAGCGTGCCCAAGTCTTAGCCCGTCGCAAGGTGACGATTTGATTTCGCGGACCCCTTACTAAATATTGCAAAAGATCGACCTCTAATATTTTCCCGTCAAAGTATAACCTGCACACGAAACCAACTAAAATCAATACTTGCATCGATTCGGACTTGCGCCTTGGTCGATTCGATTTTTTAGAATCTTCGAGCCGATTCAACGCACTCATCCTTCAGGGCAACGCGGCGCTTCGCATCGATTCACTCAATGCATTCTTTTGGACAAGGCAACTCTTCGCATCAACTTAGTTTAATGTGTTGCTCGGGACAACGTAACTCTCGTATCGTTTTGCATCGATATATTTTCTTGCGTCAACGTGACTTGTTGAGTCAATGCTTCAGCGTAATGTGCCGTACGGTGGGGCATTACAGAATATACCACTCAAAACAAGGTTCGTCCTCGAACCAAAACCAACACTCCGACTAAGTGTTTTATAGATCGTTTCACGATCTCGCCCCATCAATGTTATTCGATTTCATAATATCTCGCAAGCTTTCCACTAACATTTTAAGTCTTCCCTGCAGCTCGATTTGAATTTTGTATACAACTCGATTTGGATCCATACTTATATTCAAGGCGTCCCGAAGATATATATATTTTGACCAATTCCAGTGGTAGCAAATTGGAACAAAGCTGACAGGTAAATTTCAATCCTATGCTTGCCATCTCGTACTCTCGATCGGACTTATCCTTAGCAACTGTTCTCGAAATTTTTATCGCATACGTATATTCGATACAT
>JANAVB010003428.1:0-87089 GCA_029216955.1 Iris pallida
TAATCTTCTTCAATTTATGATACAATATTAATCCAATATCTATACTTAACTTAAACATATTAGGCAATCTATCATCAACCTTATTGGAAATATTAAGCACCTACTTAGTAGAAATTAACTAAGACCATTCATAAACAGAACTGCTGCTAACGCCAAACTCCAATATAACATTCAAAACCCAAATAACTGGCTTCCTACTCCTAGAAGAGAAATATGTACACAGCATATACCAACTGGTCTTAAGCATTTAACCACCCATCAACTTAATGGTTCCCCACATTCCTGAACCACCAACCAAAGGAACCAACCATATACCAATTCACAACAGAACACCCATATTACAACTAGCTCCATGCTTGTCGTTCCAACTAATTATATACATACTAAAATCAGCAAAGCCATATACAATACAACTCGACAAGCCGAATTAAATTACATTCAGTAAAACTTATATAACCCAACCATCAATAGTATATGAAAAGCTTAAACTCAGCAACACCCCTAAACCCAGCAAGGCTACACGAACCCGACTGGACTTTAATACAGTTCAAGTGTCTCATCGTGCCCTTGTTATACTCCTTCCCAGCTAGTCCTTGTATAAATCAAAATTGACAAACGCAATATAGGCACCAACACAGGCAAAACCCAATTATATGCCCAATTATTTAAATCTCCGCTTCGCGCCACTGCAACAGTCTCTCGATTCCCCACGCATGACCCAATTATTGTACACGAACTGGGCCAGACACGCACTCCTATCACTAATTAGCATATCATAAATAGAACCAAAGTTCCAAAACATTCCAACTGAATGTTCAGTTAGAACATTTGAAATTAAAGTCCAGTTTATACATTCAAACTCAAATGTTCTATAGGCACATAGATCCCTTCCCAACCCAGGTACATTGCTAAGGTTCACCAAGATATACAAAAGTCTCAATACTTAGATAGGCTACAACCCAAAGGTGTCCAGTAGGCAAAGAATCGAACATTCACTTAGGCAATTTGAACCAACCATCCCGCCAACACACGTAGACCTCAACCCATGGTACAAAGCTTCCACACTCCAATCCAGTCAATCCCTGCCTACACTTGACACCAACAGGAACAAACGTGGACACGAACAAATCTGGACATGAACTACTTTGCAATCCCTACAACCCAACCCTATCCAGTAATTCACCCGATCAATAAACATAACAACCTGGTTTTTAAGAAGTGGAGAGTGTTACTTGAGGAAGTAAATCTGAACTAGAATGAAGACACGGTCCAGAAGAGTCGGACACGATCTCTCGACAATTCCCTGGAAGAAATAGATCTGTAATTTAATGCGAGGACACAATCGTCAGTGCCCGATTAAGACAAAATGGTGTAATAGAACTCTTCGGAAACAATTCTTCGAACACCCACGGTGCGAACAAATAACCAATTCCAATGAGAGGTCGGTTCATGATTCCAGAGTAAATCGAAAACTTAATTCAAAAAGTTTCGAAATCAAATCGATAAAAAAATAATAATAATCGATCACTAATCCGATTGATCCGCCAATTCTAGAAAACAGTCAAGAAATTAAGAAAATCAAGGACTCACCGCATAGCCACCATCACCCCGTCGAAGAACAATTCTCGCAGTTGTCGGGAGGAACTGGATCACTGTCGTCGTCTGTGAACTCGCTCGTCGTGGATGACACTCGCCGCTGCCGACGACAAAATTGAATGTACACGCTGGAGGAGAAAGGGTGTATCGCCGTGTGAGCCACCCACGGGACTCGTCGTTCACCAGAGGGAAACCATACGTCATCGTGTGAATTGCATCTTTGTTGTCGAGGAGACGATGATCTGCCAGCTGGAGGTGTTCACTGAAGTCACTTGCGTCTGAGAAAGAAATCTGATGGCCGTGGATCGTCATGACCTAGCCATCGGAGAGAATTGTCTGCCACCGGAGGGAGGTCGTCGTGGCAGTGGTATGCCGCCGCGTCGATGGCCGGCTTCCTCACCATCGCCATCTCGAAATCTAGGGTTAGGGCTCGAAAGATTTTTGGGGAGGAAGAGGAATTTGGGGAAGCTCGATGGAGAGATCAAAAAATCGGCTGAGAAATGAGAATGGTTCATTTTCTCTCCTCCACCTATTAATATACATATTTGCACTTAGGTCCCCTCCATTCTGGAATATTGCAAACAGTCCCCCATCCTCTCAGAATTAATTGCACATAAGTCCTTCCCCTTTACAGTATTTGCGAAAACACATAAAAATTAGTTAGAGTGTTGGTTAGGGAATTTGGGGACCATCAAATAATTAAAATTAACTCAAAATTCACAGTATTGCCATTAATTCAAATCTCCCTCCAAAAATTGAAATTCATTTAAATCAGAACTATAAAATAAAATAGCTTTTAAATTTTGAAAATGAAAAAGTGGGGTTACATAAGCCCAACTAAAAAGGCTCAAAATTTAAATTTTAGAGAACTTGTTGTGGCTAACTAAAAAGGCTCACTTATTAAAGAGACAAGTAGTAAGTATCATGTGGACTTACACTTACCATATTTGAACTGAAGAGACTAGTGGTATCATGTCCACATGATACTAAAAAAGTCTGAATTTGTAAGCTACTCTTGTGGCCCGATTTGAAAAGACAAATATTAGAAGAGAGTCTTGTGGCCACCGATTGAGTTATTTTTTAGGATTTTCTATAGAGAGAGACTATTGTTTATGGTCGACTGTGGAATAATTCTTTTTAGAAGCCAAATATTTGTCAATCCCTCCCTTTCCACGTGTTTCCACAGGTAAGACTTTGATTTTTTTTTATTTGTAATAATATAAATTGTTGTTGATTTTTAGATTGCTTGATGCACTCATATTTTGGTCTATTTCTTAATTGTTGTGTCAATGATGCCTTCTCATTGTCACATTACATTCTGAGGAGTCACTTGCATTATCAGTACAGCCTCATAATTATTTTTTACAATCACAAGTAAGTGAAGTCTAAAATTGCGGTGGACTTATAAATTATAATTTAGTGGAGAAAGTATGTTGTTGCCTAAAATTGTTGTTGATTAACTTTATTTGTGTTTGACTAATTTATTTGAAAAATATTTTCTTGCCATTTGATTGCATAGTTATTCCTATTGAGATTGAAATCAACTAATAGAGAAAATAAGAAAGCAATTTTTTTCTGTTTGTTGTTGATTGTTTATTTGTCATTAATAATCATTATTTGTTGAAAAATTATGATAATGTCATTTGATTGCATAGTGTTCATGTCTAGATTATTCATTTGGAAATGTGATATGTTGCAAATTAGATTAGAGAAGCAATCATGCCTCCTATAATAAAACAATTTGGTGATTTTTTTTGGTTTGCATAGCACTAATAGACTAGAGAAGTAAGCATGTCTCCAATAAAAAAAATTGCCAGAGCAAAAAAAAATATAATATGAACATTAAGCTTTGGGGGTACCACTATTAGAGTTCGCCTCAGGCCCCAAAATCTAAAGTCCGGAACTGCAAACCATTTAAAAACCAAGTCCAAGAATCTGTGTTTTAACTCTCAACAATGACATAAACAATTGGATATAACTGATAGTTAGGAATATAAGCACAAACAATAAATAAAATACCTCAATATCTAGAGGAAATGAATGCAACATCAGTACTAATCACATGTAAACATCCCCTTAAAATGCCACCAATGCACGCCTTGAAACAAATAAAAATGCTCTGAAAACTATTATTTTCTGTGGTCTTTATACAACATCTAATATCTTGATTTGTCTTGATAATTGTAAAAGCACTCTTCAAGCCTACTATATGCATCAATATAACTACCATTTATTTTCGATAGAGCAATTTCTCTAGCTTTCCATGCTTTATATTTGTAACGCCCTCCCAATATACGTAGGACTAGGCATACGAAACATGCCATCTGCATGCATACAAAGAATATTCTAATATATGGAATCCTCGTGCACACACATAAGCTGTAAATAATTAAACCACAAGCAATCACAGATAATGTATATCTTATCCACAGTACACAAGAATAAGCAATAGTCCAAATAAATCAAATAAAATAGTCAAAAGATATATAGCCGGGTGGAGACAAATCTACAACCAAACAACTATGAAAATAGTTTGAGATAATTGGAGTCCGATCTCCTAAAATAAAATAAAAAAAGAACGAAAAGATGTCAACTACAAATGTAGCAAGTAATGACTACTAAACAAAACCACTCTAGATCTCGGTAGGTGAGACCTCATCAACTGAAAATGAAGGATCTAGTGCATAGCCGTACTCCTGAGGGAAATCTTGGTCATCTAAGCCTAGAAAGATCACCAGGTCCTCTGAGATACGTAACAAGATATAGAAAAAACAAGCCATATAAACTGTGAAATAAAGAATGCATGCAATAGAGTGCCTAACCGATCAACTGTGAATATACAGTTAAGAACAAACCTCCAATACATGGGTACTCTGGCTATAATGGGATTGGTATGTCCTCCTCTATAGGCACCAGGGACCTCAAAGCATGACATTTCTCAAAAATTAGAGGCCAGCAGGAACAAAAAAATGGAGTAATCGAGCCCGTATCTCCAGCGGAGCTTCCGGGTATAAAAGGATAGTGCATACTTGGTCCATACGCTACAGAACTGTTCTCCCCCATGCCTATCTATGTCATCTCCATGACACATATAAACCTCTCATAGCTGCCAAGTCTACTAATCATGCAAATTCTATTGGCAGTTATATCCTAACTGTCGCACGTCTCAGACGTATCGGTGGTCAGCCGACTATGCGAGTCCGTGTCCTACATGTGACTCATAACTCGTGATAACTCAAGTGTCAAGACCATATAAGATATACCTTACTTCGATGGTGGGGGGTCATCTAGTACTAAGTCATTATGCATAAAAATTAAAAAAAGCAATAAAACAACTAATGCAATCGCTTGCACCCAAGTATGACTTAGACGCACAGTGTAATAGAAACATGCAGAATACAAGTATATAAAATCAAATAATAGGATAAAATAACAGTAAATAGTGGCAATGTATCTTGTCTGGAGATGGTGTGCAAAAAACGATAATGTCTAGTAACTCAGATCGTCAGAATCAAAGAGCAATGAAGGTTAACTCCCACAAACGTCCTCAGATGCTAGGATGGGGTTGCTGCGAACTGCTGTTGCTGCTTCCTATTTCACATGCTGGCGGTGCTCCAGTGGCTTCGTGCGGCAGCTTGCAACGATCGCAGGGGGTCAGGCAGGGTGTATAGGGGTTGGAAGTCTCCTTGGAAATCTGTAGGAAGAAATCGAGCCTCTGGAGTTCTCCAACTTGTTCCAAAGCATCGAAAGGACCGATGTATCTTGGACTCAACTTGCCACGTCCTCCGAATTGAATCATGCCTCTAGTGGGTGATATCTTCAAGAAAATATGGTCGCCTTCCTTGAACTCTAATGGTCGACGATGATGATCTGCCCACTACTTCTGTCTGTCATGCTCTACTTGCAGGTGGCCTTGTATCTTCTTCACCTTCTTTACTGTGCTCACAACCAATCCGGGATGCAATATCTGTTGCACTCCTATGTCACTCCAACAAATAGGAGACCGATATTTTCTACCGTACAAAGCTTCAAACGGAGCCATCTGAATGCTCACTTGATAGCTATTATTGTAAGAAAATTCTGTAAGATGGAGGAGGTCTTCCCATGATCCACCAAAGTCAAGCATACACGCTCTCAACATATCTTCTAGCGTCAAAATAGTACGCTCTGACTGCCCGTCACTCTGCGGGTGATAACCCGTGCTAAACTTCAGATGGGTGCCCAGCTTTCTTGTATGCTTCTCCAGAAATAAGAGATGAATCTCGAATCCCGGTCTGACTAACTAGGACACCGTGTAGCCTTACTATTTGCTTTATGTACATGTCAGCTAAAACTTTCATGGATTGACCTACTCTAAAAGGCAAGAAGTCGGCTAACTTAGTAAGCCTATCCACAATCGCCTATATTGCGTCTCGTCCACTAGGATTTCGAAGAAATCTCGTGACGAAATCTATGGCGATGTGCTCCCACTTCCACTCAGGAATATGAAGTGGTTGCAACAATCCAGCCGATCTCTGGTGCTCCGTCTTCACTTGTTGACATACCAAACACTTGGCCACGAAACCAGCTATCTTCCGCTTCATTCTGTGCCACCAATAGTGTTGTCGTAAGTCCCGGTACATCTTGGTTCCTCTAGGGTGTATAGAGTAGATTGAGCCATGGGCTTCGGCTATTAATTCTTGCTGAAGCTTTTCTTTTAGAACATACAGACAATCTCCACATCATAGTGTCCCATCCGGATGGATCCTTAATCCAGTCTGCTCTCCAACTTTGGTCATCTCTCTAAGTCTTCAGAATCTAGCGTCTGTGGGTAATGATACTTTGATTCTTTCAATTAGTGATGATTGCATTTGAAGGTTGGCTAGTATGCCATCAGTTTCGGGTAATACAACTTCTATCCCAAGCTTCTGCAACTCTTCCAATATCTCCTTCTGAGTGGTCAAGAAATAAGGCATGGGCTTACGGCTTAACGCATTTGCTACTATGTTAGCCTTGACCGGATGGTAGTGTAACTCAATCTTATAGTCCTTCATCAGCTCTAACCATCAACGTTGTCGCATGTTCAGCTCTTTTTGCGTGAAGACATATTTGAGGCTTTTATGATCGATATAGATGTCTACCTTCTCGCCATACAAGTAATGCCTCTAAAGTTTTAGAATAAAAATGACTACCACGAGCTCTAGATCATGGGTTGGATAATTCTTCTCATGCACTCTCAACTGCCTTGTTGCATATGCTACTACTTGGCCATGCTGTATCAAGACGCATCCTAATCCTTTTCTGGATGCATCGCTATAAATCACGAATCCTCCTGGCCCTAATGGGAGGACCAAGATGGGTGCAGTAGTCAAGTGCTGCTTCAACTCATCAAAAGCCACTTGACACTTGTCCGTCCATATGAACTTTTGGTCTTTGTAAGTCAACCGAGTCATAGGTCCAGCTATCCATGAGAAATCTTCCACGAACCTTCGATAGTAACCCACAAGTCCAAAAAAACTTGTTACCTCGGAGGCTGAAGTGGAAACAGGCCATGCCTTAACTACTAAGATTTTCTCCAGATCTATCGATATGTCGTCTCCTCTGACGATATGTCCAAGAAATGAGACCTTCTCCAGAAATAAGTTATATTTGCTAAGCTTGGCATAAAGCTACTCCTTCCTCAAAGTTCCCATAACTACCCTCAAATGCTGCTTGTGCTCTTCGTGGCTATTCGAGTATACCAAGATATCATCTATAAAGACAACCACAAATTTGTCAAAGTACTGATGGAAGATTTTATTAATGAGATTTATGAAGACCGCTGGAGCATTGGTCAAACCGAATGGCATGACCAAAAACTCGTAGTGTCCATATCTTGATCTGAATATATTCTTCGAAATATCTTCCTTTCGGACCTTCAACTAATGATAGTCCGATCGTAAGTCAATTTTGGAAAAATATCTTAGCTCTACTCAACTGATCGAATATATCATCGATGCGTGGCAAGGTACTTGTTCTTAACCATCACCACATTTAAAGCTCTATAATCGATGCACATGCACACTATCCCGTCTTTCTTTGGCACGAACAAGACTGCTCCCCATGGTGATGCACTGGCACGGATAAAACCCTTATCTAGTAATTCGTCTATCTGGGTCTTCATTTCTACTAACTCCTTGGGTGCTAATGGGTATACCCGATATGAAATAGGTTCGGCTCCCGGAATAAGCTCTATAGAAAAATCAATGTCCCTATCGGGTGGCAATCTTGACAATTCTTTGGGGAATACATCTTGGAACTCGGTGATGATAGGATGTTGAGGAATGTCATCCATCTCCATATGAGTCCCTAATATAGGTGGATCACTTCTTTCTTCCGATCCTCTAACGAACTCGAATTCCGGCTCATTTGGTGGTCTAAATACAATACTGCCCCTATGATAGTCGAGGAAAGCTTAATATTGATTTAATCAGTCCATTCCAAGAACCATATTGAAATTTGGCATGGGAAAAACCAAAAATCGTGCCTTTATCTCCCTACCACAAACCACTACAGGAGAAATTCTATAAATACTACTTATATGTACTATTCCTCCCCCAGTGAGTATTCTAATGTTCTTAGACAGTGGTGTAGTGGGAATACTGTGTCTAATGGCAATACTAGTGGCTATGAGTGAGTGTGTCGCACCAGTTTCAAATAACGTAATAGCAAAAAATATAGCAACTAAAATCATACCTGCAATGACTTTCCCTCAGGTTCTGCATCCTCTACTGCTAGTGATAAAGTATGACCGTAATTTTGACCGAGGCCCTGGGCTCTGGTCCTGTCATACTACACTGACTAAGGAGGTAATGGTAGGCGAGGTGCTCCTACTGCTGGTGCCATACGCCTCGGCATCTGCTGAACTGGATGGGGTGCTGGAAGTACGGAGGCGGTCTGCCTCGGAGTCTGCTGAGCATAAACTATGGCCTGCTGCTCGAAACAATCTTTCAACTTGTGCTGCCCTGATCCATATCTCAAGCATAATCTAAGCTGAGTTCGGCAATACTTCATGATGTGTCCCAGCTTTTCGCAGTAATTGCAGGTGGGCTTCTGGTAAGGCATAACTCTCTGCTACTGGTGTGCCATGGGTCTTCTGATAGATCCACCTTGAGTCACCCTAGCTGGTGCAACTGCTGGAGTGGGGCGTATCTGCGTCTACCGCAACTCCTTACAAAGGATCTCCTGGCTATGAGCCTCTTCTAGAACGGCTGTGTGAGAGACTCGAGACTGTATGGTAGTATAAGTCTTGAGCTCTGGTGCTAGCCCTTGGTGGAATCTTTTCGCTATCTCCTGCTCGATCGGAATCAAGGCTGCACTGAATCTACTCAAGCGGCTAAACTCTGTATCGTACTTGTCCACCGACATGTTCCCTTACTTCAGATGGAGGAACTGGTAGTAGAGGACGTCTCGAACATGTACAGGAAAGAACCTCTAGTCGAATAGATTATAGAACTCCTTCTACATCTACTTAGTGCCTAGTCTCCTCAACTCTGCCTTCCACCAGTGGTGAGCGTTGTCCTTTAGGAGTAAGTCCACTATTGTCATTCACAAGTTTGCTAGCAACTGTGACGCCTTCAGTAGCTTCTCCTGATAAGACATGCGGAGACCTCTAGTGGTCGTTTGGTACCCTTAAAAGACTTGAGCTTCATCTCGATGAAGTTTTTGATGGAGCCCTCATAAGGTTGTGGTGTTGGTGCTGGGGCTGGTACCGGGGCCGGAGGTGAAGGTGGGGGTCTAGCTAGTAATTCCATCATGCTTTGCCTCAACAGCTTAGTCTGCTACTACTGAGCCTGCATCATGGCATACATGAACTATGTAGTGGGGTTTTCATCAGCCGGTGGCGGAGGCATTTGTGGCCCAAACTGAGGTGGGAACTGTTGAGGAACGGTAGAGGAGGTGGTGGTACATTCCCACCTGGAAGTACTGCAGTAGCCTGTCTATTTTGGCCGACTAGTGGTACTTGAGTCTGAGTGTTATGCTATACCCTCGACAGGGTCTTAGTAGCCTGTTGCTGTCCCTACTACTACGGGGTAACCAGAGTCTGTGGTGGGACCTACTCCTCTTGAGTGGTTGCATCACCAGATGTGATAGCATGAGTAGAAACTCGTCCTCTACGAAGGTGCATTTTGCTGGCACGAAGGTAAGGATACGTAAGAACATATTCAAGCAATCAAAGGAGAGTTTGAAAAGTTTGAAATAAAAAGAGGTAATAAGTTGTGGATGAGATAGAATTCCTATTCCTATATGCAGGCTTGGAACAGTGATGTAACCAAACAATATTTTTGGAGACCTGCATAGGCCACCACAAAAATATGTAACACTCCAGTCCCAATATTCGTAGGACTAGACATACAGAACATGCCAGCTGTATGCATATAAAAAATACTCTAATATATGGAATCCTCATACACACACATAAACTGTAAATAATTAAACCACAGACAGTCACAGATAATCTATATCTCATCTACAGTACATAAGAATAAGCAATAGTCCATATAAATCAAATAAAATAGTAAAAGATATAAAGTCGGGTGGAGACAAATCCACTACTAAACAGCTATAAAAAATAGTCTGAGATAACTGGAGTCCGACCTCCTAAAATAAAATAAAAGAAAAGAAGAAAAAGATGTCCACTACAAATGTAGCAAGTCATGACTACTAAACAAAACCACTCTAGATCTCGGTGGGTGAGACCTCATCAACTGAAAAGGAAGGATCCAGTGCAGAGCCGTACTCCCAAGGAAATCCTGGTCGTCTAAGCCTGGAGAGATCACCAGGTCCTTAGAGGGACGTAACAAGAAATACAGGAAAAACAAGCCATAAAACAGTGAAATAAAGAATGCATGCAATATGGTGCCTAATCGATCTACTGTTGTCACGCCCCGATCCCACAGAGTCCCTTTCGTCCTCGCTTCAGGCTCTTTGGGACCGTTCGTCCTCGCTAAGGCGTGATGCCGTGCAAGCCTAAGTTGCGCTTGCACAAGGCCAAGACCTGGAACAAGACAAGATAGACAAGGTTGACAATACGCAGCGGAACGTATCGCAGATAATTGAAGCAGCAGCGGACATATTTCAGAATACAAGTATTGAACACAATGGTAACAAGAAACAATTCTCTTTATTGATTTCATTTGAACAGATTACAAGCTCTCGATTCTCTCTGATACAATATTACATTCTCTCAGAACTTTACAGATTACAATGATCCCGTTCCCATACATTGCATCCTTTTATATACAAAACCAAACTCTTGCACAGATGTCATCTCTTGGCATCTCTTCTGATTTCTGGCTCCTGAGGATGAGGCACGGGCTATCGCTTCGGGCTATCCTTCTCGATGCATGGTGCACCTGCATGCAGACTGATGATGGGTCAGTATATCAGCATACTGGTAAATTGTGAACAAAGGAGCTACATTTTTCTGAAACGATCACTGTTCATTTAGTGAGAAAACATTTTCTTGTGATGTGATCTTGCTACTCTTTACCTAGATTCATTTCATGAATGCATTAGTCAGTTTACATTCTTTTGAAAACACATCTTTGAAAAGCCACAATCATTTCCATCTTAGCCGCTGTGCCTCCCACGGGTTCAGCTCGTCGCTAACCGCTGTGACTCGCATGGGTTCAGCTCGTCGCTAGCCGCTGTGACGCTCTTGGGTTCAGCTCGTCGCTAACCGCTGTGACTCTCATGGGTTCAGCTTGTCGCTAGCCGCTGTGACTCTCTAGGGTTCAGCTCGTCACTAAGTGGATTCCCCAATGCGCATGCGATATCAAATGAATCATGCATAAATCGAGCAAGTCATAAACAATTCCATCTTCTTTTCAGGCAGGATACAGATCTCTTTTCTTAGCAGACAAGGGGCAGGTTCTCTTTTAAGCATACTCAAGATTACAGTCTTGTTATTAACAAAAGCATTCAATCAAAAACTCAGATTCTTAAGGCGTAAGCGAATCATAAAATGAGTCTTTGTCCACTCACCCAGATTAATCGTCTTCTGTTGCAGAGCCAGCAATCCGATCTTTCTGTTTATCTAGTGCCTTCGCGGAGCGGGGCACTACATAATTACCCACCGAAAAGAAGTTTCGTCCTCGAAACTTAAGGAGAAACTTACGATATCCTTAGCAGCGATAGTCCTCATCCTTCACCATCATAAAATATTTACGGACTTTTTGTATGGAACGTTCATCTCATTATTGATATCGAATAGGCAACAGAATTTCAATCAGAAGACATGTACAAATTCAATTGAATCAAAATTGGCCAGAGGATCGTGTTGCTCTGATACCATTCTGTCACGCCCCGATCCCACAGAGTCCCTTTCGTCCTCGCTTCGGGCTCTTTGGGACCGTTCGTCCTCGCTAAGGCGTGATGCCGTGCAAGCCTAAGTTGCGCTTGCACAAGGCCAAGACCTGGAACAAGACAAGATAGACAAGGTTGACAATACGCAGCGGAACGTATCGCAGATAATTGAAGCAGCAGCGGACATATTTCAGAATACAAGTATTGAACACAATGGTAACAAGAAACAATTCTCTTTATTGATTTTATTTGAACAGATTACAAGCTCTCGATTCTCTCTGATACAATATTACATTCTCTCAGAACTTTACAGATTACAATGATCCCGTTCCCATACATTGCATCCTTTTATATACAAAACCAAACTCTTGCACAGATGTCATCTCTTGGCATCTCTTCTGATTTCTGGCTCCTGAGGATGAGGCACGGGCTATCGCTTCGGGCTATCCTTCTCGATGCATGGTGCACCTGCATGCAGACTGATGATGGGTCAGTATATCAGCATACTGGTGAATTGTGAACAAAGGAGCTACATTTTTCTGAAACGATCACTGTTCATTTAGTGAGAAAACATTTTCTTGTGATGTGATCTTGCTACTCTTTACCTAGATTCATTTCATGAATGCATTAGTCAGTTTACATTCTTTTGAAAACACATCTTTGAAAAGCCACAATCATTTCCATCTTAGCCGCTGTGCCTCCCACGGGTTCAGCTCGTCGCTAACCGCTGTGACTCGCATGGGTTCAGCTCGTCGCTAGCCGCTGTGACGCTCTTGGGTTCAGCTCGTCGCTAACCGCTGTGACTCTCATGGGTTCAGCTTGTCGCTAGCCGCTGTGACTCTCTAGGGTTCAGCTCGTCACTAAGTGGATTCCCCAATGCGCATGCGATATCAAATGAATCATGCATAAATCGAGCAAGTCATAAACAATTCCATCTTCTTTTCAGGCAGGATACAGATCTCTTTTCTTAGCAGACAAGGGGCAGGTTCTCTTTTAAGCATACTCAAGATTACAGTCTTGTTATTAACAAAAGCATTCAATCAAAAACTCAGATTCTTAAGGCGTAAGCGAATCATAAAATGAGTCTTTGTCCACTCACCCAGATTAATCGTCTTCTGTTGCAGAGCCAGCAATCCGATCTTTCTGTTTATCTAGTGCCTTCGCGGAGCGGGGCACTACAACTGTGAATATGCAGTTAAGAACAAACCTTCAATGCATGGGCACTCAGCTATAATAGGATTGGTATGGCCCCCTCTCTAGGCATCAGGGACCTCAAAGCATGACATTCCTCGAACATCAAAGGCCAATAAGAATAGGAAATTGAGGTAATCAGGCCCGTATCTCTAGCGTAGCTTCCGGGTACAAAAGGATAGTGCATACTTCAATTGGCCCATATGCTAAGGAACTGTTATCCTCCAATGCCTATCTATGTCATCTATACGACACATATGAACCTCTAATAACTGCCAAGTCTACTAATCATGCAAATTCTTTTGGCAGTTATATCATAACCGTCGCATGTGTTAGATGTATCGATGGCCAGCCGACTACGTGAGTCCGTGTCCTACATGTGACTCACAACTAGTGATAACTCAAGTGTCAAGGCCATATGAGATATACCAATATCTTACTTCAATAAAGTGGTCATCTAGTACTAAGTTATTATGCATAAAATTAAAGAAAAATAAATAAAACGACTAATGCAGTCGCTCGCACCTAAGTATGACTTGGACGCACAATATAATAAAAACATGCATAATACAAATATATAAAATAAAATAACAGGATAAAATAACAATAAATGAACTGTAAATAGTGGCAAGGTATCTTGCTTGGAGGTGGTGTGCAGAAAACGAAAATGTCCAATAATTTAGATTGTTAGAAATAAAGAGCAATGAAGGTCAACTCCCGCAAATATCTTCGGATGCTAGGCTGGGGTTGCTACGAACTGTTGCTGCTACTGCTTCTTGTTGCGTGCGCTAGCGGTGCTCTATCGACTTCGTGCGACAGTTTACGACAATCGCAGGGGGTCAGGCAGGGCATTTAGGTGTCATGCCCCATACAAAAAATATGAGGGAGCAGGCCACGTGGCAATGGCCAGCTACGCATTCAAGTAGACTCCAGTCCAACTCGAATACGTATAAGCTGTAAAGATCAGAACAAGTGTCCAAAATGTCTTTAATATACATCCACAATTCTAACTAGAACTACTAGGAAAATAATAGAAAATAACTGCGAAAGATAGAGTGAGAAGGCATCACCAATCGATATCGAAATCCTGAAGAAGTAAACCCTCATTATCCTATGTCAGATCTCAGCATATACCTGGAAGGAAACTAGGTCCTCAATGAGACGCAGTAAGATACATAATATACATGCCGAAAAGAAGTACAATAAATAACATGTAGAGAAAGTAACATGGGATCCAGGTAATAAACATGTGATCAAGAAAATAATCAGGTGATCCAGTAACACTACAACTAGGTTGACTATCTAGTATGTGTGAATTGCACTTGAAGACAATGTTCGACGCGGGGGCTGTCCATGGGTACTCGTGCAGTGGCACTCCCTCCGGGCGTCCATCATACATCAACATCAAAATGAACACTACTCGTAGCCCCTACACCTAGTTATTGTCCTCCACATCCAATGATACTGTCCATGTCGTATCCACGAGACGTCCAGTCCGACTCTAACAAATGATAAGTCCAGAAATCCAATCAAACATGTACACAGGAAAATAATTATCAAGTAAATGTCCAGAGATCATAAACGAGTCACCTATATGCCATGCAATATTAATCCGTGAATTATGTCTATGCGTCGGCAGGTATAATCATGATAGTATACTGATAAGGAACAAGAAAAGCATGTACAATATATATCCAGTGTGATCGACTAATAAGAAATATAAGCATGTAACTACTGTAAATCAAGTGGCAATGTATACTTGCCTAGGGTGTTTGTCCAGTGCTACTAAGACTGCGGTACTAGAATCCAATCAGGACTAACCATGCTAATGGTGCTATAGCCCACAAGCCATCTACCAAACACAAACAAACAAGAATCATACCACCATACTTGTATATTTATATAAATAAACCTAACTAGGTTTACTTATGAACAATAATCTCTTATACGTCTTAGAGAAAAATAATAATAATATAGTTATACCAATAAGGCATATATACACATATAATATCAATATATAAATATATATATAAATATATATAATTTATATAAATACAAAACAACTATGGGTAACAAGAATATCTTTAATAAAAATATTATGCATATAATAGTTATGTACAACATATAAATACATCTAATATATAGCCAATTTCTATGTAACAAGAATACCTAGCCTATATATATTTAACAATTGACCTTATAATGCATATTTATTTATAATACATATATAGACCTTTTTTTTAACCGATAATGTAATAATAACATACTAATATATAATGTAATAATAACATACTAACATACTCTTACAGGTTTACTATAATGTAATAATAACATACTAACATATATACGAATGACTCATTAGAGTATCATTATACAAAAATGCTATTTGGCTCCCAAAATATTTGGGTGATGCCATCTCCCATTATGTGGCATATGACATGGTTGCTGATATGGCAGCTGATATGACAAAATTTAACATTAAAATTAATATTAAAATTAAAATTAAAATAAAATTAACATGATAATTAACCTTAACATTAAAATTAACCTTAACATTAAAATTAACATTAATATTAATATTAAAATTAATCTTAACATTAAAATTAATATTAACATTAACATTAACATTAACGTTAAAATTAATCTTAACATTAAAATTAATATTAACATTAACATTAAAAAATTGGATAATTAATATTTTGGGTTAAAATTTGCCATGTCAGCTGTTATGTCAGCTGCCATATCAGATGCCACATAATGGGAGATGAGATCACCCAAATATTTTGGGTGCCAAATAGCATCATTATAATAAACCACAATTATAACCAAGGAGAGGGTATAAAAGGATTTTTTTTACCTAAATCCTAGGTTTCCAGTTGCTGTTGTCACTATTCTTCTCCGATCGGTGGAGCAAGCGAGGGGAAGGTGAGGCAGCCATTGGATGAGGGGGTGGCGAGTAAAAAGGGGCCCAGAATTGGTGGACCTCCATAGTGTAGTCGCCCTCGACTCGCACGTGAACGCGGCATGCCGCACGAACCTCGAACTATATGGAGAAAGAAAGAAAAACTCTGGCACGACGTCTACACTGGGGTGGCTCGAGCATGGCAGGAATGGTGCGTGCGACAGGACAGGGCGTTGGATTTCATGGGGTGTCGATGGGAGCGGTGGTGAAGGGAAGCTCGATGCGAGAGAATAAGTGTGTGGTCGTGACAGCCGGAGGGTTGATCGTCAGCCTTGGCAGGAGGTTGGGTAGAGAACGGAGTGATAATGGCTGTGGAGATATTGGAACGACCACGTGGTGAGGCTACACGAGGCCGCATCGATCTTCGAAGTTGTTTCTGGAAAGTTGGCCGGTGGAGACTAGCAGTACAGAGGGGGCTAGGTTGAATGGGGGCGGGGTGAGGATGCGGTGATGGGCGGTGTGGTAGCAGCCGATGGGTCGGTGGAGGACTGGTGTGGGTGTCGGGACTTTCGCGGTGGCGCACAGCTTGAACAAGGACAGAGAGCTTTGGCTAGTGGGAAGAAGGAATGTAGGGGAGGGGGAGGCGTCGACGACTAAGCCATGGTGGTGGCAAAGTGGGTTCGTCGGCCAAAGGTTGTCGGGGAAGTGTTCTGCAATTAGGGTTTCTTGTAGGAGTGAAGAGAGAATGGTGTGCTTACATATACTGGAGAAGGAGGAGGAGGCATAGCCGTTGCCAGCTGGGGCGGACCGTACGTGCGTGCTCTGCCAGGCCTGCACGATGCCAGTGGAGCGCAGAAGATGCGCGCGCGATAGTAGCCAGGGGGGTGGGGGCATGGGGGCGTGGGGGAGAGAAGATGTACAGTAGCCTAGTTTAAATTTATCGGTCGGGTCAGGTGTGGGTGCATAGCTGCCGCCCGACCCGGACCTGCTAGCCCGAATATCAGGGTGGGCACTGGGCGGCTCTATTGGTGCTTGGGTTTTGGGTTGCCCGCCTGATCCAGATGGTTGGCTTCACAAAGTTTTTTTTTGTGTTAATGAATTGGTGGCCTATTCCTTGGGCCAGGAATTGAAGTTAGGCTGGAAATAATTAGGAAAGGAAGGAAAAAAAAAATTGGGCTGTAGTAATTGGGTATTTCAGGGGTGGGTTTTAATATACATGCACCCTAATAATATACGTATATACACACAATCTAAATTATATATATATATATATATATATATATATATATAGAGAGAGAGAGAGAGAGAGAGAGAGAGAGAGAATAAGGGCTCGTTTGGATCAAGTTTTTGTATTCCTAGGAATAGGTTTTCAATTACTTTCCCATGGGAAAGGAATTCAACATTCCCATACCCATGTTTGGTTAGGTTGAGAATTGCTAGTTCAAAAATTTTAAAAATTTCATCTCCATGTTTGGTTTACAAAGGAATAGAAATATTAATTTATTTAGTTTTCCTTTAATACTCTTTTATTAATTTCATGATGATTTACATATTTAGGATAGAAGTTGAAAATTTAAAAATAAAAAGAGGGTATAACCGTCCAAACAAAATAGCTAAACATCATTCCTAGGAAAGCAAATCTATTCCCAAGGGGGTGCTTGGGAATAGCTTTCCCAAGTCAATGGGAATAGCTTTCCCCCCTAAGCCCCTCCCATTCCCTCCTTATTCCCAATCCTAAACATACCAAACATGGATAAGGAATTCAAAACCCATTCCCAAGCCACAAAAACTTGAACCAAACGTCCTCTAAGGGAGGTGAGGTGGCTATATGTCACCCCCCATGCTATCATCATGCACTTGCACACTTTTCGGTGCATGATAATAGCATGAGGGATGACACATAGCCACCACCCATAGGGTGACACCTGACCTCCCTTATTCTCTCTCTCTTTCTCTCTCTCTCTCTCTATATATATATATATATATGTGTGTGTGTGTGTGTGTGTGTGTTAGAACCGGGGCACAATTTTCGATGGAAAAATGAGAGAATGAAACAATTGTAAGAACAATGTTCCAATGCAACACTTCAAGGAAGGTGCACAACCAGAGATCCTAGGAGGATTCTGGAATATGAGAATCTAAAAAGATTTCGTATACATAGCAAACGACGAAGACACTTCTAAGAAGAATATGCCAGCCGAATTGCTTAAGGCAACAGCAGCGATGACAGGCGATGGATGAAAGTGGCCTGCTGGGGTGTTGAGAACACCAGTGCTCAAAGCTAGATCCGCCCACACGGCCAGCTTCCACGAACCAGCAAGTTCGAGTGAACTCTAGAACGCTCTGGAAAAATTGCTCTAAGACGGACTGCTCGGAACGAAGATGGACTGCTCGGAACGACAAGGACAGAACTCCGGTTGCACGAAGAAGAATGCGGTACGCAGCAGCTCTCTCTTCTCTTTTCGTGAATTTCTGAAGTCTAAGAAGTGTATGGAGAGAGAAGAGAGGCTCTGAATATATAGCCACTGCTGTAACTGTCCAGATCCGAAATGTGTGCCACGTTATAATGTCAGATCCACAAATCCAGGATCAGTTACGAATCAGTCAGAACGTGTGTCACGCCCCAGAACCAGAATACTGGAGAGCGGAGGACAGACACAGCCAGCTACGTACATTGAAGTGAATCCCACCTCGCAATACGGTCACGGCTGTCTAGATGCATGAGGGTTTACTACAAGCCAACAGTCACTTATGGTCAAGAACAAGCCTAGTGTCTCAATCTCAAGCAAGCAAGTAATGTAACAAGATGGTAGATCATCAGACATACAAAGTAAGGCATCCCAAACATTACATATTCAGATGATCATGAAGCTAGTCATACAAAATGCGAAGACTAGCAAGAGTTTAAGTCATACATGATCAACCCTAGGATTTGTCAATCATGTTACAGCCCTTAGGCAGATAGAAATGTAAATTTAACACGAGCTAACACTTGCTCGGTGGCTAAACGCCTCAAAAGAATAATTTACAATAGAGTGGGAGAGCAAAATAAAACCCACTCGTTGCCAGGGTTGCGTCTAGTGTGCACCATCTGGATGGAAGGCTGAAAGATCCTCGGGTGCTACTCCGAAATCTGGCCATACAAAACCAGCTGAGTCAGACCCCAGAAAGAGCAAGTACCACAAGGGAGGCTTCACTTAAGAACTAAAACCAGCATATTAGCACAAAAGACATAATTGATAAATAAAGACATGGGTTAGAGAAAATAAGGTGATAAACGATAATATAACTAAGGGACTATTCCGGTAGCCAAGTTACAACCCGTAAACCAAAGAAGGACCGGGGTTGTAACCCTTCACCTGAACAGAACTTAGTCTCCAACCAATTATCGACAATAGTAAAGCATAACAGTAGTGTGCTGAAATAACCATGTACTGGTCTTGCCTAGGCAAGACTAGACGGGACTCCATCCATCAATCACGGCCAAGCAATGAGTACGGCTTGATACTTTAACTAACTAGGGTTATCACAAGCTTAGTTACTAACAAGATGCATCGAGATGTTCCAACAGCCACAAGCCCTGCAGACTTAATCCAGGTTATCCGGTCACAAGTTGAGAGAGTTGGATTAGGTGACTTGGGGGTGCAACACATGATAGTGTGCTGGAAATGTGCCCTACTCGACGACAGGCTACAAGTCCAATTAGAGCGCCCAGATAACGGGACTGCCTGTAGCTGGGAAATCTCTTCATGAACTACATGATCAATCTAGTCTTTATCCTAGTCAGATTCAGTATGAATCCCTGACCGTGGTAACCTGAAATTCATGTCCTAGACATGATGCAAGACGAGACATGTAGCTTATACAAGCACAAATACCCACGGTGTCAAGACAAAAGTTATTTAGCAAGTCAAGATAGCCGTCACAACAGCATATCAAGATTATCATGTTGGGTTTACTTATCAAGAGTGTGCCATGACGGGCCACTATCATGTTATATTACTTGTCAAGAGTGCACCACGACGGGTCACTATCAAGAATCATCATGTCAAGTTACTTGTTACTAGCTAAGAGTGCGCCTTAACAGGCCACTATCGTGTTCTATCCTTACATTATCATGAATGAAAGAAACTTGTATAAAATAGCTAGTAACATATTCTTGAAGCTAAGGAAAAGGTCTACAACTTTCATGTTAGGAGTTGGGAGAAATTCTGGCCACAATTCAGCCAAATAGGACTTAAAACAGCCAAAATAGGCCCTATGCGGCATTCTACGGCACTATGCAGCCTTCTGCGGCACTATACGGCACTATGCAAGCCATGCGGCTGTGGTACTATTCATTTTATGCGACTACGGTACTATTCATTCCATGCGGCTGTGGCACTATTCATTCCTGCGGCTGCGGCACTATTCATTCCATGCGGTTGCGGCACCACTACTAAAATAAGGCAAATTAGCGACGTCTTGATACGTCGCTAATAATGAAAATTATGTCGCTCATCGTTATTGGCGACGACTTTAGCTACGTAAAGTGAAGGTCGCTTTTTAGCTAGTCGCAGATGGCCAATACGTCGCCCTACGTCGCTGTTTGCGACGTCCCATCCGTGTCGCTAGGTTGTCGCAAAGTTAGCGACGTAGAGCGACGAGAACTTTACGTCGCAAACTTAGCGACGTAATGCAACATTTTAGCGACGTTTAATTCTATTGACGTGATGACGTGGCATGCCTACCCCATCAGCAAGGTGGCGACGTACAGCGACGTAACGCCGCTAATTAGCGACGTATAGCGACGTCCACTTTCCGTCGCTATCCGTCGCTATACGTCGCTAACCGTCACAGAATACTGAAAAAAATTAAAAAAATATAATGTGTATTTTTGTTATGCTGTGTGTCTGTGTTTACAGTGTGTGTGAACCGAACACTAGGGGTGAGCAACGGTTCGGTTCGGTTCAAACAGAACCGATCTTTACAAAACCGAATCAGAACCGACCTAATTTAAAAGCCAACCGAACCGAACCGATTTTCACACTAACCGAACCGAGCCGAACCATATAAAATTTTGGTTCGGTTCGGTTATATCGGTTCGTAGAGAGCCAACAGAGAGCCAATGGCTCTTTTTGTCCCACCTCTAAATATACATGGGACTCTCCTCCTCCTCCACAACAGTACAACACTAAAAAAATCAACCACATCAAAAACCACCATTACCACAAGAAGAGCAATAAGAAAAATTCAACCACATCAAAAACCACCACCACCACGAGAAGAGCAACAAAAAAAATACCAAAAAAGCAACAAGAAGAATGAGATTAACAACTGCTAATACCACAAAAATGGACATCAAGAAGAACGTAACAACCACTGTCATCAACACCACCACCAGAAAAGCTTCACTTGACCGCTGCCATCGGGATCCAGAATCACCAACTCTACCTCGTCGACGATGTTTCCCCTCTCCCAAAGCTTCTTTGATTCTTTCCTTCTTCTCATAAGTGATGCTCCCCTCCGAGATCATGAAGATCGAAAGAGAAAGAGAGATAAGGAAGAAATAGATCGAGAGGCGGGATGAGAGAGACGAAAAGAGAGGCGGGATGAGAGCAGAAAGAGAGGCGGGATGAGAGAGACAGAAAGAGAGGCTGCAGGCCAGCTTTAGTGTTAGGGTTTAGGTTATTGCTTTATATACTTGAGTTAATCGGTTTTCGGTTCGGGTTGGGAACCGAATCCCAAACTCGAAACCCGAACCGAAAAACTGGATTTTTTGAAACATAAAACCGAAACCCGACCCGGATCATTTAAAACCGAACCGAATTTGTTGATCGTTCGGATCGGGTCGGTTATCGGTTTCAACCCGATATTTGCTCACCCCTACCGAATACTGTATTTCATATACACTGTAAAGACACACATCATTACAAAAATACACATTATATATTTTTAAAATTTGGGCAGCACCTCCTTTGTATATCAGATCATCGCTTATAATCCAGCGTAGGTATATTTGTCATCCCCGTCGCAGATATCATCATAATTAACAGTCTCCCATCATAACAGTCTATAACTAATAGATGAATAACAATCTCCCATCATAACAGTCTACAACTAAATATCATACATGTACTCAATGAAAATACCAACAAATTAAATATCACAAATATACATGTCCAACAAACATACATGTCCAATAGAGTCAAATAATAATAAAAATCAGTGTACAGAACGATCAATAGGCCCATAGGGCCAATAAATACAAAGATGATAAAAAAATCTACTAGATCACTGAGGACCCCTGTCGCGCATCTGGGATAGCATGTACTCATACTGCTCCTGTGTGAGCTGCACCATAGGGGCAGTAGGAGGCAGTGCAATGTCTGGAGTCGGCACCGTCGATGGACCGGGAGGACGTATCTGCTCCAGCTCTCGCAGTCGCTCACTATGCGCAGCAAGGGTACTCACCATCCTCTGAGTACTCTCCTCAATCGAAGCCGATACCTGAGTGAGTGAGGCAGACATGGTCCTCTGCGATCCCTCCAGCTCGACCTGTATACGCTCTGTGCGCTACGTAGACTCGGTGAGCGTGTGCAAGCTGGCAGCTGTAGCCTGCTGCAGACTCATCAGCTCCTGTATACTACGCTCGACCGCATCAAATCGTCTGGTGATCATCGGAGGGTTGGATCGTCGCTCGACCGCATCAAAAATCTGCTGCTGCAACTCGCGACGCAACTCGTCGATCTGACGACGAATATCCTGAGCTCGTGACGACGCCTGCGAAGCCGAAGACTGCGCACTGACAGAGGGGGCCCGGGATGACTCCGAAGCCAAATACGCGCCGTAGGATCCCGTACCGTAGTACGTACCCTTCTGAAGACCGCCAACGGCGGTCATCCAGAGGTCGTCCAGCGATGGAGCTGTAGGCGGCTGGGAGGAAGTACCAGCCCCTCCCTCTGCTGGCGCACTAGCAGCAGCAGCCGCCTCCTCCTGTAGCCGAACAAACTCGGCCTAGAACATGTTTGCTAACGTATAAGTGTTTGCTAAAGTCTATATTGATATCTATTTTCCTGTTTTCTAAATTATAGTAAATTAATATAAAGAATAGAACGTACATATGCCTGCGTCGCCCTCTCGTCAATGAACTCCCCAGCCCTCCGATGGGTGACCAGGAAGACGGTCACCATGTTCGGGTCCTCACCCTTTTTTACCTGTTAAAATATATTATCTATTATTAGTATTAAACATTCTATCGAACTATATATAAATTAATGTCCGTCATAGGAAACGTACCAGACGACGAAAATGTTCCGTCATCGGAATGGAGCCACCACACCACTTACTGGCACTCGACCGCGCCACCTTGGCCTTGTCAGACCGCTCCTGGTACCTAGCCTCGGCGAATCTAGCCTTCATCGCAGTCCACTGCTCTGGCGTGATCCAACCATGGATCGGCTTTCCGGAGCGATCACGAGACTTCTGGTCGTGGATCGCATCACGGATGAGGTTGCCTGTGACGGCAGAAAATTGGGCCTCGATCTTCGCCGCCCGGTGTGGTGGATAGAAATAGGTCCTCTACAAGAAGTAAAATAGAAAAGTTATATAATATACACAAATTATTATTAAAATTTAAAAATAAATAAATTTTTTACCTTGAAGTGGGCCAAACAAAAGGCCTTCCTATATGCGGGAGCATTTGAGTAGTTAATCCAAGGCCCACCATAGTTCTGCCTCAGAAATAACCCCAGCTGTCTCTGTACTGCAGGAGGCCGATATCTATACAACAATAATTTTCATGAATATATATGTACATATAATCATTTGAGAAATCTATATTAACTAATTAACTTACTTCGTAGGCCCGTCCGTCCAAATCTCCATACGCGTCTCGCCCGGGGGAGCACATGGAGGGTCGCTCTCACCTCCTGCCTGGACAGGATCAGTCTGATCGCCGTCCTCCATATGCTCGGCGTCGGCTCCCCCCATAGAACCGTCGGCAGGAGGAATGCTGGACGCGGGATCAGGAATGCTGGACGCGGGATCAGAAATACTGGATGCAGGATCAGGAACGCTGGACGACGAGGGAGGAGTCGCCAACCTGCTGGAACTGCCATGTCCCGGTAATGGACCGGAAACAGAATGGTACAATGGCGTACTCGGAGATGAGGATGAGGGTACGGAATCTCCATCCCCAGCCCGAGGTTGACGGGACTGCCTAATATAAAATCCTCCGCGTCGTCCAGATGGTCTAGTCATACCTGATTTATTATCTAGACTTGATTATCAAAACTCATCATGTGTTTCTTTAAAGAGTTTGATGAGACTTTAATTTTTAAAATCAAATCTCTTTTCTCATCTATAGAAGATCTTAAAAGTCAAACGCATGTGTTAACTTCTTTGCACGATTCTTCTATTGATTCTTTAAAGAAACAAAATGATGATTTTATTTCTAGAATTGCTTTATTTGAAAAAGAGAATTATGCTTTAAATGCTAAATTTGATTCTCTTACTTGTTTGTATGATGATTTGCTATTAGAACATGATATTCTTAAAACAAAATCTTCTCATGCTCACTCTAGAGATATTCATCATTCTAGTATGCCACATGTTCATAACCATACTCATTCTGATACATGTGCACACACTAGCATTAGGTGCTTTTATTGCTCTCGCATTGGACACATGAGCTTTACATGCCCTATTCGTAGGACCCTTACAACCAATGCTAGAGTAAGTGCTATATGGGTCCCTAAAGCTAATAAATGTGGATCCAAGTTTATTTGGATACCAAAGTCTTCATCTAATATTGTAGGTGAAGCTTCTTGTATCGGGACATAGCACCGAGGAGCGTGTTGGTGGTTGCTAAGCTCAAAGGTCATATTCCAAGCAATTGTACCAACACAAGCGTGGCCACTAGAGCCACTTTGGTAACATGCTAAGCGATTCTCTTTTAAATTATTTATATTTGTAGAATCTAGCATGTTTCACTTGATGTCTTGCTACTAGCTCACATTGATATCCTTTAGTTGCCTTTTATATAAATCAATGTGAGATTTAATACTAGCATGCTTAGTTGACTTTCTTATTAATTCTTTTATCTAGCATGACTAGTTGCTCAGCTTAAATGATTAGTTCACACTATATAGTTTACCACTCATTTTCTATTAGTGTAACACATTTATATATGCATGCTCATTATTCTTAATCTTTATTTATAAAGCATGCATATCACTCTAGTCCATAGGAGCTTGGTTTTGATTTGAGTTTATATGATTTTAACTCTCCGGCTTTAAAGTTTTTGAGATAGTTACTTCTTGCCGATTTGTATTCGATATGTCACATTTATCTTAATCGGTATTTGTGAATATATATATGTTTAGCACAAGCTTCTTATCACTTGACAAGTATTTACTTATACTTTCACTTTAACCTTGTGCTCACATAATATATTCATTATTGATTCTCATGT
The DNA here is from genome assembly GCA_029216955.1 of Iris pallida. Classification (NCBI taxonomy): domain Eukaryota; kingdom Viridiplantae; phylum Streptophyta; class Magnoliopsida; order Asparagales; family Iridaceae; genus Iris; species Iris pallida. The sequence goes on from JANAVB010003428.1 coordinate 25,470, forward strand.
TTTATTTTGATTAAACCTCTTATGAATCAATTATGTCTTTGCCTAATAAAGCTTATTTATATGTGTTTTGAATTTGTGATAGTTTTTCAAACATTCATTAAGGATACATGACTATATTCATTAAAATTTCCATCTCTATGTAGATCATGTATTTCTTATGTTGATATTTTTTTTGTATAAATATCTTTATGTGGGCATATGAGTTAAGCTAAAGTTTTATATTGACTTGAAGAGTATTTAATTATACTTGTTACCTTCAAACTTGTGCTTATCTCATACCTTAGCTATTGATTCCTTTGACCAAATTTATTCTTCTTGAATCAATTAGCTTCTTCCTTAAAGTCTTCTTTTGATGATATCTTATTGACTTTTTGGTTGGCATTATGGATACATGTTCTTAATTGATTTTTGATCTTTTCATGTATGCCCATTCGTGATATATATAGTTTCATATATATAAATGATTCCTAACTTTTGATATTTATTTGTTTTATACCTTTAAGTTAGGATGTTGAGAGAAAATATTTATTAGCGTCTTGTTCATGACTATTTATGGAAGTGTTTTTAAGGATCACATGGTTTTGTGCTTTACCTTGCTTATTAAATTCACCTCCTTAATTAGTGCTTTTTTTGTCTATATTTTTATTTTTTTTACTATGGTGCACTATGAAAGCTCTTGAAAAATGTGTCTCTTGCTATCTTTAGCTCTTAATTAGCTTTCTTGATCTTAATGACCTTTCTTGCTCACTTCTTGGGCATATGCTTCTTTTGAATTATTGTTGCCCACTAATGTTTTTGTAGCACATGAGAATACATGTATTCAAGTTGTTCCTAACAGAAAAAAAGCTAAAAGACAAATATTCCCTTATTAAAAGATTAAAAAAACACCATGCCCACGTTGCCATTATTCGCCTGCCACCGGTGCACAACCTCAATGGCATTGTGGGGAGGGACTACGGCGGGGAGAGTTGGAAATGTGGGGGGTATTTTCTAGGGAGATGATTTTATTTGTTTTCTTATTTATGTTTTAGGGTATAATATTGTTATTTTAGGGGTAAAACTATCCTAAATGGTCATGTACTTTGCACATAACTGTTAAATGGGGCCGACTCGCTAATAGAGGGTATTTACATGATAATAAAAATAGTATTAAAGTAAAAAAAAAAAGATATTTCAGGCTATTTATGTGAAATTAAACTTTTTTATATTTCTGAGTCATTGTTTTGACATCTATTTTACTTCAAAATTTTCCAGTCTTTAACTAATTAAAAGAACAAGAAATCCTATCTCAATTTGTGCAATATGTATCAAGGAATTCTCCAAATTTCGATAAGGTGTCAGAGAGGTGACAGGTCCCTAAACATCTATCACATCATCATCATTCAAGCCTTCTCCCATCAAAATGGGGTCAGTTATGGAGCATGATGTCAACCCTTTAATTTGCTGCCAAATTCCTAACCAAGGCTAGTTGACAGATAGGAGGACCTACCTTTTCAGTCATGCATCTTAAGCTCATGTAACCAACAAGCATCCTCCAACTTCCTGTAAACTAGAATAGAGTCCAGGTGAAGAGGTATCGAAGATGATAAGATTTCCCAGTAGGAATTGGACTCATCTCCATGGCGCATCAAGCCAAAGAGTGAAGGAATGATGTTCCTAAAAAAAAGTTATTATAAAATCCAACAAAATATATTATGAAATTGCAGACACGTTGAGGTTGCCCTAGTGTACAAGGATGGGCAGACATGGCTTCAGCCAAAAGTGTCCATACTCCATGCTACAGAACTGCATATAATTTACCTTCTCTGCTATTGGTCTATACTAATATGAATTGTGAACCCAGTCAAAGTGATAACTGCGAGGCAATGTCCCGATTGTTGTGGCTAGCTTTATGGATCTTACTTAACCAATAAATCATTAAAGGCTACCCTTTTGTATCATGAGTAGATTCAGATGTCAATGAGCCTTCATGGCCACTTCTTAAGTGTACATATTTCATAAAGATGATAAAAGTGATCTTTCACTTTGCTACATGCGATATGACAGGATTATACTTGTAGGTTGTAACTTCTCGTAGAAACTAGTCTTTCATGTGATCTCCCCTGAAGCATTGAATTAAATAAAATGTAAAAACAAACTCTAGTTCAAACTTGAAACACATTACATGCACTCAGTCTTATTTACCTTTTGCAAGTTGTATTGCTACAATTTCAGAATTTATTTGTAGTTACTTTATTTCTAGCTTTAATCGATAGTTGTTCGACTTTGTTTAATCTTTCACCTTTCACCAAATATATGCGTGCACCGCACACATGCATACACCACACACATAAAGGCACTGATTGACGATATTAGATGTTCTTCTTTATCTCCTATTGTTTAATTATTTGCCTGCCTATATATTTTTTCAGCTGTTCATATATTGATTCTTTGTTGCTTACTAGCTCTCCATCTTTTTGTATAGTATATACAATCTTGATTCGATGTTGCTTATTAGCTCTTCCATTTTTTTCATTTAGGTACATTTAAACTGACACTGCAGGTCTCAGAGGATTACCCAAACAAGCCACCTACAGTTCGATTTGTGTCACGAATGTTTCATCCAAACAGTAAATCCATGATACCATACTTGGTTTAGATACTAGTTAATTGCCCTTAGGGGTGTGATCATAAGATCAGAATATCAGTTACCTATCGCCTACAGTTATGTCTTGATCTAAAATTGATAAGCTGATTTAAGAAAACCTAGCTCAACTAAAGGGTCAAGTTTCTTATTGTTAAATATGTCTGCAATCTGTATAGACATTACAGATCCAATGTCATTAACACAAGTATTCTACCACCAGTCTATGCAGATGGAAGCATTTGCTTGGATATTTTACAAATTCAATGGAGTCCTATCTATGACATTGCTGCCATATTGACTTCCATTCAGGTACTTCTTTCTTTGTTGGCTTTCGTGAAAAAAATATGAGCTTTTCAACCTATTACCTTAAAACTCAATAGATGTTCCCTCTACTGCCGTTATGTTAGTATGGTAGTACCCGAGTGAACATTTTCAACTGCCTCTTGAGAAATGATGCTATAATCTCTTTATGTGACCTAGATAACCAAAGCCACACTCTTTTGGAGAGCTTAGGTGCTGGAAAACGTAATGAGGTTTTACTTTCTCCATGAAACACGTGGGAATTTAGATATTTAACTTCTAATGTAGCAAAAGTTACTCAGAACCTGGATGATCAATAAGTGTGCAGTTTCAAGATGTATTAGGAAGCTTGCAATTTAACTCAGCAATTTATAAACTAATCTAAAATAAGGCTACAATAGGGTTAGAGAATCTAGAGATAAGTATGCAAGCAATGGGTGTCAGCACTGCCAGGTTATAACTTTGGACTATCTATATCACATTATCCGTTACTTTTGGCTCTCTATTAGTCTTTCAGTACAAATGGAAAGGAACGTGTTAGTAGTATGGTAATTAAACACAACGAGACCAAGTGTTTTTACTTTCTCCATAGAAAACGTGGAAATTTAGATACCTAGTAAGGTAGCAAAAGTTGTATAAAAGATTCCAGCCGCGGATATACCATGCTTACTAGAATTTGTTGATCAACCTTTAACCTTTTACATATTTTACGATTTTGAGAGAGCTATTAGTTAACCACTCCATAGCATCGAGGCAATTTTCATCCTTCCAGAAGAATGGAAGAGTTTATGAAACTTCATTGCTTATGGAACTCCCAAGCTATTAGAAGTTTGGAAGGATTTCTAGGAAGCTGTCTAGGGATTTCTTTTTATCTAATAATTTGTATTACTAAGCTGGCTCTGTCCTATCACCTCAACAAATTTATAATTTTGTCAATCAAACCGAAGGATCAAAAATTGTTGCGAGGATAATAGCCCGATAGGAGTAAGAAATGGCAGTGTTCTTATTCAGAAGGAAGTAGACAAGTTCATCTCTTTGTTTTAAAGGTTCAGGCACAATTTATCTTGGCGACTATATACTTTGGAGGAAGAAAAGGCAAGGTTCAGAAACTCTGTTTCGGTATCGATTTAGACTCTAACCTGTGTTTATAGGTTTCACAGTTGACGATTTCTAGGTTGTGGGAAAAAAAAGACGAGAAACCGTCCATGAATCAACCTAAGTCATGATCGAAGCTACTGTCTCAAATGGGCATGGTGAACATTTTATCAGAAATCAGCGACAATAGTCAAGACTCTTGGGGCTAACCTCTCGTTCGGGGTTCTTAACCGGAGCTGGATAGCAAAATGCACTAAGAAAGGGTAAACGGATAATCGTAGTCTCTAGGTTTCAAGCTCTGCTTAAGCTTTCTTGCTACGAACAAGTTGATCAGGAATAAAGCAACACTGACGGTCTGCTTGGATTGAGGGTCAACAGAGTTAAGTGAGGGAAAAATAAAACCATGCTTGGTTCGAGGATGAGGGTTTATGAGGGAGGGTTATAGAGGGTTAAGTGATGATTTATTTCACCCTCTTTTGAACCCCCCAAATCGAAGGGTTAACGAGGGAATTGAGAGATTTTGTTTAAAAAGTCATAAATACCCCGTCTTTGTTCTATAAAATATCATGATTTTTTTTCTCCATTTTTTCTTGTTTTCAACATGTTGTTCCGTACCTTTCTAATTTGTAAAGATATTTGATAAGTTCTAATTAAAATTTCAATCAAATTTAATTTTATGACATATGTAATAAAGGTATTTTGGTAATTATCATATTTTTATTAATCCTCCTCTTACTCAAAATCTCCAATTCAAGAAAGCGTTATTAAACACCCTCACTTAACTCTTCCTCCAATCCAAACAAGGTTCTATTTATTGACTCGACTCCTCCTCATTTAATCCCACTCAACTCTGTTAATTTTTTTCCCCTCAATCCAAGCAGACCCTGAAGCAAGGTTCAAAGTATCGGGATCGGGATCGGTATCGGACAGTTTCTAAGAGTATCGGTATCGGCAGTATCGGCTGTATCGGCGATACCGGATCGGAGTATCGGATTTTTTGGTATCGGTTGTATCGACGATATTAAATAATTATTAATAAATTAGGAAAAAATAATTTACATATTTATGCACTATTTAAGTATTTTCTATGTTTTTCAAGTATAATTGAATTAAACGTTAAATAGTGTACAATAATAAATATTGTTAAATAGTATATATATACAATAAAAAAATATTGCAATAATATAAATTGTTAAATGGTATATAATATTGTTAAATAGTATATTATAATATAAATAATTTTTTGTCTTTAGTGTTGTTAGATGTAATTTGCAAATAATTTTTCATCTATTTATAGAGATTTTATTGCAAATGTTACCAATTTTCATTACTGATTCCTAGATTTGACGTGAAGAATCTTTCTTTACCCTTTTTTTTTGTTTCGAAAGTATATTTTTGGCAGGGGTAAAATTCGTTTTTGATATTTTCTGGTATTTTGAATTCTCGTATCGGCCAGTATCGGCCAGTATCGGCCCGTATCGGCAAGTATCGGTCCGTATCGGCAAGTATCGGCCCGATACGGGCCGATACTGTAATTTTTCCTCCTGGATCGGCCGATACCGATATTTTTGGTCGGTATCGGATCGGCCTAGGCCAAATCCGATCCGATACGGCCGATAAGTATCGGTATCGGCCGATACTTTGATCCTTGCCCTGAAGGCCTCAATTTCACTAGAGGGTGTTACTTTACATGATAGTTAGCTGTGATAATTGTGTTTCGCTAGATGGTGTTACTTTACATGATAGTAAGACTTGTTACTCGTATCTTGAGGTTGCAGTTTCATGCTGTGGAAATAGCCTTTAATGCTGCATATACCTTGACTCTCTTAAGACGTTGCATTAGCCGGAGCCTTATTTATTTGTGGTGATATAATGCCCTTTTAATATCAACATTGTTAGCTGCATGCTACTCTATGGTTAACTATGGTTACTGTTTAGACAGACGGAACCAGATACTGTTTCTCAGCACATAAAGTGGGCTAGTTTGCATATCAGCAAGTATAAACTTTAACCTGGGCAGACCCCCTTGCAAGCTACTTATTTGCTCGAGTTAGAAGGAAGCATTTTACCTATGAACTCTGAGATGAAGTAAAACCACAGTATCCATGATAGACTCTCTTTTTTTCCTCAAAAGATATGTGCTTGCATATTTGTAATGTATCAATCAATAGTTTAACACTCAAGGTTTTAAAAGGCCCCCACCTTGCGTCTTGGGCGTCCGTCTAGGCGTTTCAAATCCTATATCGCATCGTCCTCTTAGACAATCGTGTCGACTCATCTTGACTTATATGTGACGAGATCCCTACCATTTTTTTGATATGGAATCTATCCAAGCCTAAGAACATAAAACTATGGATATTATTAAATATTTTAAAGTACACTACAATAAAGGAGGTACAATAGTTTTTTTTTTCCTTTGCCCTCTTAATTCTCTTTCCTTTTGTGTTTGCGCTAACATATCAAATCTCATCCTATTTATGACTATGATGTCCATTGTCAAGTGGTAACATGTCTCTCCATCTCTCTCTATATATATTCAAATTAGTGATACTCTTAGCAATTGTTTCTTGATTGAAAACTTCAGTAGTCGATATTGAAGTCTTACACTTTGTGTATCTAGTATACACAATAAGATTTGCATGGGATGCTTTTAGTTTTTGAATTATACATTTGTCATACCAATTAGAAGGAAATCATAAAATGTTAAACCACAAGTTTCTCTTGACTTGCTACATAGTATTCAACTCCAATTTTACCACTGAGGTCCATGCCTAGACTTTTTGGTCATCGCTGCCTAGTGCCAGCTTAACACAAGCTTCGTTTGCCCTAATTGAAACTCTCTTTTCTTACTCTATAGTTGAATTGAAACTAACACTCATTTTCTTACTCGGAGTGATAGTTGTTGACTTGGGTATGAGAGGTTTTAGTAATGATATGTTGTATTAACCTACTAATTGCACATTACAAAATTCTAGTCTTGAGGCCCCACCTCGCCACCTTGAGGCCCTGCCTACGCCTTTGAGGGATTTCTTGGCTGGCCGCCTTTTAAAACTTGTTAACACTCAGAAGTTAACTGTCCTTTTTTTTCTCCATCTTATATGACATTGGGTTATTAATGGTGTGATAGTAACAATTATTTAAGTATACTTATGTGTGTGGATCAGCTGTCTGACAAGAAAATGCTCATAACCTTTTCGCATTGCAGTCTCTACTCTGTGATTACAACCGTAGAGTTCGGGAGATAGTTGAGCAGAGCTGGACAGCTGACTAAAGAAACAGATTCGTTGAGGAGACACTTCCATATCGCCTATTATCATGTAATTTTCCTGAGGATTCGATTGTGGAATAGTTGAACTCTCCTGTATACTGTTTCATCATGACCGTGTGTTGGAAGCAAAGCTGCCCTTTCTTATCATAAAGACCTGTAGTAGGTAATCCAAATATACTCGATGTTAGTGTAAAAGCAAGATATTTGTTGTCGACTTGGGGTTATTAGTTAGTCACTATGGGATTAATTTTGTCCAACACCTGACTGGAACTTTAGTTTTAGGCACAATGTTTAAAAAAAAAAAATCCCTCCTTAGATCTTCACTTTTGCATTTAAAGCCCCTACTTTTCAAAGATCCTCACATTTTCATTTTGGGTCAGTTTACACCCCTGCCATCAACAGATGTTAAATACGTCTGAAATGACGATTTTACTACTCCTCCGACTCTCTCCCCCCCCCCCCTCTCTCCAATGGTTCGGGCGGGGCGAGTGGGGCGGCCAAAGGAGGGGGGAGGGTGGCCGGCCAGCGGAGGAGGGGGCAGATCGAGCATGGCCGGCTAGTAGGAGGCGAGGGTTGTAGCACCCAGTTTCTAAAATGACGGTAATTTTGAAATTTTGAAATTATAATTATTTAATAATGATATTTAAACCATATTATGATTTTTGGTGATTTTTTTAGTTATTTTAAAACTATTTAAAACTACGACTTGTGATTTTGATGTTTTGCTAGTGCAACCTTAGAGATTACTTAACCTAGAGAGACTAACCATGATCATATGAGCCTAGCCATAGGTTTAGAACATCAAGTTAGGGCTTTTTAGCCTAGGGGTATTTTAGTTATTTTGACAATTTTGTGGAATTGTGTTTTATATTAATAAAATATGTGCTAGCTAATTATTAGAGACTTGACCTAGAAGTTTAGCCTAATCTAGATTAGCCTTGAGGTTAGAATCATGATTAGGACCTTCCTACTAGGTGCCAAGTTTACAAATATCTAGATATTTGGATTGGTAAGATATTTTACATAGATATTTCTAAAGGAAACCTACTTTGCATGTAAGCCTTTGATCTAGACTTAATAGCTAAGTTAGAATCATGGCCACACATTGTGAACCCTAGCATGCCCCCTTCCTATATAACCCCATCCATTCATTCCCATACAAAAAATTTACATGTTTTAAAACCTAGAAAATCTCCTTCCATCAAACCTTCATAACTTCTTCAAATTAGCTCTAAATTCACCCAAGTCTTTTGCATTGGGACCCTACAACATTGAGGGTGCTAAGGGGAGCTAGCTAGCAAGGTTGCATAGCATTTTGGGCATCATCATTTGAAGAGGACACCCCCCCTACCTTGGTTTTTCATTGAGTTTTCACTCAATAGGTAACATGCCCTAAAACCTATTAATATTGCGTTTTCTCTTCATGGTTGCATGCATCTAGGTACCAGGGACCTGTAGGCTAAGTTTGGTAGGAAATAGATTGGGTTTGGTGTCCGTATCGGATACGTATCTAGGTTTTAATTCAAGTGTTTGATGATTTGCCACTGTAAATTAAATGTTAATATTTTGAAAACTAATTGAGCAATCTTCTAGTCCTATAGGTGTAGATCATAGAACCCTAACACTGAGCACGAAACTGTGTCGTGTTCGTGTCCAAATTGGACACGAACACGCTGTGCACACCCACACACACTGTCCTGCTACCTCGTGTCCAGTTCTCACTGGACACGACACGAGACACGACCATTTTTGGTCAGCACCTAGGGGCAGTGTCTGCGCACACTTCCCCAAAATTTTACGATACCTCGTGTCGTATTGAGGACACGTGCACTGGTCGTGCACTGACAGTGCACACACGCACAGAGCCAACTTCGCGCACGTCGTGTCGCGCAGACACGACACTTGGACACCTTGTGTTTGCACGAGTGTGTAGCCCAACATGTGGGCTACACATGGGCATGACCACGAGATCCCATGTGGCTCGTGTCGTGTCCACGAGACGCTGGAACACGTGCACAACGAGGCCTGAAACACGCATATCAGTCGTGTTTTCCCGACTGATACGGACCTCGTGTCGTGTCCTGAGGACACGTGGACACGGGACAGGCACTTGGACACGTGCAAAACCCCTAGGTGAACCTTCGTGCACGAGCACGAGACACATGAGTGTGTGTGTCGTGTCCTAGAGTGAGTTGCACACGTGCACGACACTGTGTATATGTGTGTGTATCAGTGTTTACCCGATTGGGTTTCCAGTGAGTTGGACACGTCGTGTCGTGTCTAGACTCTGTGTCAGGCACCCTAGATGCTAGGGGACACTGTGGGACACGATTACCAACCAAGTGTTGGGGACCTTAGTCGGGTTTGAGGTTGTATTTGGGTTTACCCACTTCACGAGTACACAGTCCCATTTTCCAGAAATTTGGGATATTTTCCAGTTTTCAAAATTGAATTTCAAAATAATTTTTGATGTTTAATATACATGTATTTGTATGTATACGTATTGTATATACATATATATATATATGTGTTGGTGTGTGTGTAGGTGAAAATTTGGGGTATATACATGTGTGTACATATGTATATACATATATGTATATATATAGGGGTGTGTGTGTGTGTTATTGTGTGTGTGTGGGTTTAGTTTCCTGTTCCAGGAAACTGAACCCCCCCTTTTTGTGTATCAGTAAAACTATCTCTCTCACTCTATTTCACTATCTCTCTCACTTTTCTCTATATATATATGTATTGTATATTATATATATGTTGTATATATGTATGTTTTTATATATGTATTCGATATTGTATCTATATATTTATATTTATGGTATATAAGTAGTATATAGGCTATAGGCCTATGTATAGATATATTGTATATATATATATATATGTATATATATAAAAAAAATATGTATAATGTATAGATGTATGTATATATATATATATATATATATATATATATATATATGTGGTATAGAGATGGATATCAATGTGATATTAGCCTATGGTATTCATTATGAGCCTATGGCTATGAGGTTAGGTTTTTGACCTTCGTTTGACTAGTGTTGACCAAAGTCAACCTTAGGTCAAACTTGACCTAATTAACCTAGAATTGACTAGGATTAACCTAAAATGACTAGTTTAACTAGATTTGACTAAACCCTAACTAGTTGATTAAGTTTGACCATATGGTTATGAGATAGTCCTATGTAATTTAAGATATGTATGAGGTTAAGTGGGATAATTAGGAGTTGTGTCATGAATTGGGTTAGCCCTATAGAGTTGACATAGATTGTTAATGGTTGACCCTTAACCTAATGACCTTGTGACTAGTCTATGTTGACCAAAACCTTAGTTAGTCTAAGTTTGACCTAGATTTGACTAACCTTAACTAGTTTGACATTGGTTGACCTAACTTTGACTAGTTTGACCTAATTTGACTTTTAGAGTTGACCAAGAGTTGACTGTTGACCAGATTGACCTAGAATCATGTAGTATGCATTGTATACTCTATTTTTACCATTGTGGACATGTTGTGACCTGTTTTACTCTGAATAGGACTCTGTGACACCAGTTCGGACATCTATTCATATCAGTCATACAGGATGGCAGGCGAGTACATTCTCTGATCATTTCATACTTGTTAGGATTTATATTCTTGTTCTAAATTACTTTACATGATGCTGTCACGTTATTATCACGGATTGGTACTATATGGATTTTGTCATGCGATGTTATCCCCCTCGGGGTGAATCAAATACAGTTGTCATGTGCTTTTCACGAACATCTTGTATTTCATGTACACCTCTATTCATGTATACTCTTGTGCAATCTTGTACTCTCATGATCACGTGAGCAAACATGATAAAAACCTCTTGTGCAAGGTAACGTAACTTGACTGGATCCTTGTGTATTGATTGGGGAGGGTGAGTAGGAAATGGTTATGTGATCAAAATTCCATCTTGTGAAATCTTGTGAAATCATGTATATGTCCATAGTACACTCACGTATGATGGAGTTACCCTTGCATTGTCCTAACCCGTTTATATAACCATCTCATGCTCTAAATCACAGGTTATCTACAGTTCTTACTTATCATATATATAGATATTTCCAGTTATCAAATCTCTCTCGTTTTTATATATATTCTTTACAGTCCATGTATCTTACTCTTTGCATGCTTTACATTTCCCAACATGATATGAACTGCGTGAGATGTATTGTGCTCGTTCCTGTCCTGACTGGACCTGTTAAAAATATTACAGATGATGATGGTGACTGTCCTACCTTCTATGGGACACATGAGGGTGACCTTCAGGAGCCTGAGGAGCATCTAGCTCAGTAAAGGGTGCCTAGTCTAGTCTAGTGTTTATAGTTTTCATTTTGTATCGGATTGTTCCGATTGTTAGTTGTGACTTAGTTATATTTCAGGTCTTGTACTTATTTGTGTTGGACATCTACTTTGTGTGGTGTGATAACTCTATATATATATATTCAGTTTCTTCCTTTCATCTGATTCTATATCATGCTCTATCTTTCCTAGACTTGTGTTTGAGATATAGAGTTGAGATGTTATGTTATACCTCCGTACGGAGATGACAGGTTTATATATCGTGTTGTTAGATGTTAGATGTTATAGATGACCTATACAGCGTTCTACCGCCGACACTGCGGCGTAGGCTGGACGTACCCACGTTTTCGTGCCCCTAATCAGGGTGCGGATCGTGATACATTTTTGTGGTGGCCCATGCAGGTCTGTGTCGCAATTAGTGCGATCTCGTAATGGTGCTCGACTTAGAGTACTAATTACGAGCCTGCAATTAGGACGTAGGACCTAGGACATGATAGGAGTTTCTCAATCACACCTAGAAAAATTTCCGATCTTTTGATTTTCATGATTACTCTCCTTGTATTAAGTTAACTGTCCTTCTTTGATAAATCTACTCATGTGCCATATTGATCTCCTTGTTTCAATTTGTCTCCAGGATGACGAAGACGCACCCGCAGGCCACTGGATCGAGTAGCTTGCCCGATAGATCTGATCAGGCTGAGGAGGAGGTTCATGAGATTGCCCCAGTGATTCCACTATCCCGGAGACCCCGGCAGTTGCACAGGAAGGTCTACTACCTCCAACCCAGAGGGTTTCGGTCGTCGTTCCGGAGATGCTACCGCCACTACCTCCGATACCGACGGATACACATCATATGTTCCTTCTCCTTCAGTAGATGATGGAGACTCAGCGGGCCCAGGCAGAGGCGTCGCAGCGCCAGTCGGAGACGTCACACCGTCAGATTGAGATGCTGAGGCAGAGCATGAAGAACTCGCATCAGCTTGCACTGGCAGCAGTGGAGAGAGTGGCACCGGGTACGGTGCAGGGCCCTACTGGCCAGCAGCCATACCAGCAGCAGTCTAGGCCGGGGACAGTATTAGACTTTAGGAAGATGAGCTCCAGGGACTTTATGGGCACGGAGGGCATCCTCTATGCAGACGACTGGCTAGAGGATGTGCAGCGGAGCATGGAGCTGGCAGAGCTTCCTAGAGCACTTTGGGTTTCGGCCGCAGTCAGCCGATTCTTCGACATCGCGCTGACATGGTACCGCACGGATCCTCATGCGTCGGTGAGAGGGCTGACATGGGAGAACTTCCGGAGGCTCTTCAAGGAGAAGTTCTTTCCTGACGTGGCTTTTACAGCATTGGAGGGCCAGTTCGTGGGTCTAGTACAGGGGAACTCGTCGGTGGACGAGTATGCAGCTGAGTTCTTCCGCCTTAGCAGGTTCGCTCCCGATATGATCCAGGATGAGGGGCAGAAGGCTCGTAAGTTTCGTAGGGGACTTATTCATGCAGTGCGCACCCACACCTCGGGACTCCGTGACGCGACGTTCGGTCAGATATTGATGGACGCACAGATTGCAGAGGAGGACTTCGGGCTCAAGCCGAAGAGGGGCAGTGATACCTTAGGGGCTAGTTCTAGTGCAGGGCCAGCCAAACGCCCTCACATACAGTAGCAGAGGCCAGTTCAGCAGCCGTTTCAGGTCCAGGGACATGTACTTTACCAGCAGGCACCCAGGCAGTAACAACACCCTACATGTAACTTCTGTAAGAAGCAAGGTCACGGATGGGACGACTGCAGGAAGAGGCAGGGCCTGTGTTTGCTTTGTGGTTCAGCAGAGCATCAGTTGAGGGAGTGCCCCAAGAACTTGGCACGATTGGCTCAGGCAGCAGCAGGAGCTAGGGCTCCGACAGGGCAGCAGACGGGACCACCGTTGCAGACTCAGCAGCAGAGGTTTGTTCAGCATCAGCAGCAGGCCAAGGGAGGCCAGCCGGGGCGAGCTTTCGCCATGGCAGTCGATGATGCACAGGCAGAGGGAGAGCTGATTGCAGATTCCAACCTTTTCGATTCTATTTCCGCATTTGCCTCCTTATAGCTGTCTTGAAATTCGATTCTATCTGTTCCTTGTAGTTGATAAATTTTGTTCGGATATTTCATTATGAGTTATTTTCTTCTGAGATAAGTCGTATGGGCTAGGTCGTCTCGATTATGGGATCTAGAGTCTTCCATAGTCATGTTAGCTGGCATAGTGAGGACATATAGTCAGATTTTGGACGTATTTCTCGGATGTGAGAATTTAAGGTTTTCGCGGCCAGGCATGCGGCAATGCAAAAATTTTAAATACCATGATTCTAGAGGTATGTACCTTAGTCGAGGACTCTGTGAATATCGTAGCCTTGCTCACTAGCATGACGAAGATTCCGAGTATCATGATTTGGACAGACGCATATGATTATCGGACTGTGTGTTTGGGCCTGTGATTGTTGGGGTGTTTGACCTAGAAGGAGTATGACCATTCTAATTTCGAGGACGAAATTTTTCTAAGGAGGGTAGACTTATAGCACCCGATTTCTAAAATGACGATAATTTTGAAATTTTGTAATTATAATTATTTAATAATGATATTTAAACCATATTATGATTTTTGGTGATTTTTTTTAGTTATTTTAAAACTATTTAAAACTACGACTTGTGATTTTGATGTTTTGCTAGTGCAACCTTAGAGATTACTTAACCTAGAGACTAACCATGATCATATGAACCTAGCCATAGGTTTAGAACATCAAGTTAGGGCTTTTTAGCCTAGGGGTATTTTAGTCATTTTGACAATTTTGTGGAATTGTGTTTTATATTAATAAAATATGTGCTAGCTAATTATTAGAGACTTGACCTATAAGTTTAGCCTAATCTAGATTAGCCTTGAGGTTAGAATCATGATTAGGACCTTCCTACTACGTGCCAAGTTTACAAATATCTAGATATTTGGATTGGTAAGATATTTTACATAGATATTTCTAAAGGAAACCTACTTTGCATGTAAGCCTTTGATCTAGACTTAATAGCTAAGTTAGAATCATGGCCACAAATTGTGAACCCTAGCATGCCCCCTTCCTATATAATCCCATCCATTCATTCCCATACAAAAAATTTACATGTTTTAAAACCTAGAAAATACCCTTCCGTCAAACCTTCATAACTTCTTCAAATTAGCTCTAAATTTACCCAAGTCTTTTGCATTGGGACCCTACAACATTGAGGGTGCTAAGGGGAGCTAGCTAGCAAGGTTGCATAGCATTTTGGGCATCATCATTTGAAGAGGACACCCCCCTACCTTGGTTTTTTATTGAGTTTTCACTCAATAGGTAACATGCCCTAAAACCTATTAATATTGTGTTTTCTCTTCATGGTTGCATGCATCTAGGTACCAGGGACCTGTAGGCTAAGTTTGGTAGGAAATAGATTGGATTTGGTGTCCGTATCGGACACGTATCTAGGTTTTAATTCAAGTGTTTGATGATTTGCCACTGTAAATTAAATGTTAATATTTTCGAAAACTAATTGAGCAATCTTCTAGTCCTATAGGTGTAGATCATAGAACCCTAACACTGAGCACGAAACTGTGTCGTGTCCGTGTCCAAATTGGACACGAACACGCTGTGCACACCCACACACACTGTCCTGCTACCTCGTGTCCAGTTCTCACTGGACACGACACGAGACACGACCATTTTTGGTCAGCACCTAGGGGCAGTGTCTGCGCACACTTCCCCAAAATTTCACGACACCTCGTGTCGTATCGAGGATACGTGCACTGGTCGTGCACTGACAGTGCACACACGCACAGAGCCAACTTCGCGCACGTCGTGTCGCGCAGACACGACACTTGGACACCTCGTGTTTGCACGAGTGTGTAGCCCAATATGTGGGCTACACGTGGGCATGACCACGAGATCCCACGTGGCTCGTGTCGTGTCCACGAGACGCTGGAACACGTGCACGACGCGGCCTGAAATACGTGTATCAGTCGTATTTTCCCGACTGATACGGACCTCGTGTCGTGTCCTGAGGACACGTGGACACGGGGAAGGCACTTGGACACGTGCACAACCCCTAGGTGAACCTTCGTGCACGAGCACGAGTCACATGAGTGTGTGTGTCGTGTCCTAGAGTGAGTTGCACACGTGCACGACACTGTGTATATGTGTGTGTATCAGTGTTTACCCGATTGGGTTTCCAGTGAGTTGGATACGTCGTGTCATGTCTAGACTCTGTGTCAGGCACCCTAGATGCTAGGGGACACTGTGGGACACGATTACCAACCAAGTGTTGGGGACCTTAGTCAGGTTTGAGGTTGTATTTGGGTTTACCCACTTCACGAGTACACAGTCCCATTTTCCAGAAATTTGGGATATTTCCCAGTTTTCAAAATTGAATTTCAAAATGATTTTTGATGTTTAATATACATGTATTTGTATGTATACGTATTGTATATACATATATATATGTGTTGGTGTGTGTGTAGGTGAAAATTTGGGGTATATACATGTGTGTACATATGTATATACATATATGTATATATATAGGTGTGTGTGTGAAAATAAAATAAAATATATATATATATATATATATATATATATATATATATATATATATATATATATATATAGGTGTGTGTGTGTGTTATTGTGTGTGTGTGGGTTTAGTTTCCTGTTCCAGGAAACTGAAACCCCCCCTTTTTGTGTATCAGTAAAACTATCTCTCTCACTCTATTTCACTATCTCTCTCACTTTTCTCTCTCTCTCTCTCTATATATATATATATATATATATATGTTGTATATATGTATGTTTTTATATATGTATTTGATATTGTATCTATATATTTATATTTATGGTATATAAGTAGTATATAGGCTATAGGCCTATGTATAGATATATTGTATATATATATATATGTATGTATAAATATGTATAATGTATAGATGTATGTATATATATATATATATATATATATATATATATATATATATATATATATGTGTGGTATAGAGATGGATATCAATGTGATATTAGCCTATGGTATTCATTATGAGCCTATGGCTATGAGGTTAGGTTTTTGACCTTCGTTTGACTAGTGTTGACCAAAGTCAACCTTAGGTCAAACTTGACCTAATTAACCTAGAATTGACTAGGATTAACCTAAAATGACTAGTTTAACTAGATTTGACTAAACCCTAACTAGTTGATTAAGTTTGACCATATGGTTATGAGATAGTCCTATGTAATTTAAGATATGTATGGGGTTAAGTGGGATAATTAGGAGTTGTGTCATGAATTGGGTTAGCCCTATAGAGTTGACTTAGATTGTTAATGGTTGACCCTTAACCTAATGACCTTGTGACTAGTCTATGTTGACCAAAACCTTAGTTAGTCTAAGTTTGACCTAGATTTGACTAACCTTAACTAGTTTGACATTGGTTGACCTAACTTTGACTAGTTTGACCTAGTTTGACTTTTAGAGTTGACCAAGAGTTGACTGTTGACCAGATTGACCTAGAATCATGTAGTATGCATTGTATACTCTATTTTTACCATTTTGGATATGTTGTGACCTGTTTTACTCTGAATAGGACTCTGTGATACCAGTTCGGACATCTATTCATATCAGTCATATAGGGTGGCAGGCGAGTACATTCTCTGATCATTTCATACTTGTTAGGATTTATATTCTTGCTCTAGATTACTTTACATGATGCTGTCACGTTATTATCACGGATTGGTACTATATGGATTTTGTCATGCGATGTTATCCTCCTCGGGGTGCATCAAATACAGTTGTCATGTGCTTTTCACGAACATCTTGTATTTCATGTACACCTCTATTCATGTATACTCTTGTGCAATCTTGTACTCTCATGATCACGTGAGCAAACATGATAAAAATCTCTTGTGCAAGGTAACGTAACTTGACTGGATCCTTGTGTATTGATTGGGGAGGGTGAGTAGGAAATGGTTATGTGATCAAAATCCCATCTTGTGAAATCTTGTGAAATCATGTATATGTCCATAGTACACTCATGTATGATGGAGTTACCCTTGCATTGTCCTAACCCGTTTATATAACCATCTCATGCTCCAAATCACAGGTTACCTACAGTTCTTACTTATCATATATATAGATATTTCCAGTTATCAAATCTCTCTCGTTTTTATATATATTCTTTACAGTCCATGTATCTTACTCTTTGCATGCTTTACATTTCTCAACATGATATGAACTGCGTGAGATGTATTGTGCTCGTTCCTGTCCTGACTGGACCTGTTAAAAATATTACAGATGATGATGGTGACTGTCCTACCTTCTATGGGACACATGAGGGTGACCTTCAGGAGCCTGAGGAGCATCTAGCTCAGTAGAGGGTGCCTAGTCTAGTCTAGTGTTTATAGTTTTCATTTTGTATCGGATTGTTCCGATTGTTAGTTGTGACTTAGTTATATTTCAGGTCTTGTACTTATTTGTGTTGGACATCTACTTTGTGTGGTGTGATAACTCTATATATATTCAGTTTCTTTCTTTCATCTGATTCTATATCATGCTCTATCTTTCCTAGACTTGTGTTTGAGATATAGAGTTGAGATATTATGTTATACCTCCGTGCGGAGATGACAGGTTTATATATCTTGTTGTTAGATGTTAGATGTTATAGATGACCTATACAGCATTCTACCGCCGACACTGCGGCATAGGCTGGACGTACCCACGTTTTCGTGCCCCAAATCAGGGTGCGGGTCGTGACACGTTTTTGTGGTGGCCCATGCAGGTCTGTGTCGCAATTAGTGCGATCTCGTAATGGTGCTCGACTTAGAGTACTAATTACGAGCCTGCAATTAGGACGTAGGACCTAGGACATGATAGGAGTTTCTCAATCACACCTAGGAAAATTTCTGATCTTTTGATTTTCATGATTACTCTCCTTGTATTAAGTTAACTGTCCTTCTTTGATAAATCTACTCATGTGCCATATTGATCTCCTTGTTTCAATTCGTCTCCAGGATGACGAAGACGCACCCGCAGGCCACTGGATCGAGTAGCTTGCCCGATAGATCTGATCAGGCTGAGGAGGAGGTTCACGAGATTGCCCCCAGTGATTCCACTATCCCGGAGACCCCGACAGTTGCACAGGGAGGTCTACTACCTCCACCCTAGAGGGTTTCGGTCGTCGTTCCGGAGATGCTACCGCCACCACCTCCGATACCGACGGATACACATCATATGTTCCTTCTCCTTCAGTAGATGATGGAGACTCAGCGGGCCCAGGCAGAGGCGTCGCAGCGCCAGTTGGAGGCGTAACACCGTCAGATTGAGATGCTGAGACAGAGCATGAAGAACTCGCATCAGCTTGCACTGGCAGCAGTGGAGAGAGTGGCACCGGGTACGGTGCAGGGCCCTACTGGCCAGCAGCCATACCAGCAGCAGTCTAGGCCGGGGACAGTATTAGACTTTAGGAAGATGAGCTCCAGGGACTTCACGGGCACGGAGGGCATCCTCTATGCAGACGACTGGCTAGAGGATGTGCAGCGGAGCATGGAGCTGGCAGAGCTTCCTAGAGCACTTTGGGTTTCGGCCGCAGCCAGCCGATTCTTCGACATCGCGCTGACATGGTACCGCACGGATCCTCATGCGTCGGTGAGAGGGCTGACATGGGAGAACTTCCGGAGGCTCTTCAAGGAGAAGTTCTTTCCGGACGTGGCTCTTACAGCATTGGAGGGCCAGTTCATGGGTCTAGTACAGGGGAACTCGTCGGTGGACGAGTATGCAGCTGAGTTCTTCCGCCTTAGCAGGTTCGCTCCCGATATGATCCAGGATGAGGGGCAGAAGGCTCGTAAGTTCCGTAGGGGACTTATTCATGCAGTGCGCACCCGCACCTCGGGACGCCGTGACGCGACGTTCGGTCAGATATTGATGGATGCACAGATTGCAGAGAAGGACTTCGGGCTCAAGTCGAAGAGGGGCAGTGATACCTTAGGGGCTAGTTCTAGTGCAGGACCAGCCAAACGCCCTCACATACAGCAGCAGAGGCCAGTTCAGCAGCCGTTTCAGAGCCAGGGACATGTACTTTACCAGCAGGCACCCAGGCAGCAACAACACCCTACATGTAACTTCTGTAAGAAGCAAGGTCACGGATGGGACGACTGCAGGAAGAGGCAGGGCCTGTGTTTGCTTTGTGGTTCAGCAGAGCATC
The DNA here is from genome assembly GCA_029216955.1 of Iris pallida. Lineage (NCBI taxonomy): Eukaryota > Viridiplantae > Streptophyta > Magnoliopsida > Asparagales > Iridaceae > Iris > Iris pallida. The sequence continues at coordinate 45,331 of JANAVB010003428.1, forward strand.
AGTTGAGGGAGTACCCCAAGAACTTGGCACGATTGGCTCAGGCAGCAGCAGGAGCTAGGGCTCCGACAGGGCAGCAGACGGGACCACCGTTGCAGACTCAGCAGCAGAGGTTTGTTCAGCATCAGCAGCAGGCCAAGGGAGGCCAGCCGGGGCGAGCTTTCGCCATGGCAGTCGATGATGCACAGGCAGAGGGAGAGCTGATTACAGGTTCCAACCTTTTCGATTCTATTTCCGCATTTGCCTCCTTATAGCTGTCTTGAAATTCGATTCTATCTGTTCCTTGTAGTTGATAAATTTTGTTCGGATATTTCATTATGAGTTATTTTTTTCTGATATAAGTCGTATGGGCTAGGTCGTCTCGATTATGGGATCTAGAGTCTTCCATAGTCATGTTAGCTGGCATAGTGAGAACATATAGTCGGATTTTGGACGTATTTCTCGGATGTGAGAATTTAAGGTTTTCGCGGCCAGGCATGCGGCAATGCGAAAATTTTAAATACCATGATTCTAGAGATATGTACCTTAGTCGAGGACTCTGTGAATATCGTAGCCTTGCTCACTAGCATGACGAAGATTCCGAGTATCATAATTTGGACAGACGCATATGATTATCGGACTGTGTGTTTGAGACTGTGATTGTTGGGGTGTTTGACCTAGAAGGAGTATGACCATTCTAATTTCGAGGACGAAATTTTTCTAAGGAGGGTAGACTTGTAGCACCCGGTTTCTAAAATGACGGTAATTTTAAAATTTTGTAATTATAATTATTTAATAATGATATTTAAACCATATTATAATTTTTGGTGATTTTTTTTAGTTATTTTAAAACTATTTAAAACCACGACTTGTGATTTTGATGTTTTGCTAGTGCAACCTTAGAGATTACTTAACCTAGAGACTAACCATGATCATATGAGCCTAGCCATAGGTTTAGAACATCAAGTTAGGACTTTTTAGCCTAGGGGTATTTTAGTCATTTTGACAATTTTGTGGAATTGTGTTTTATATTAATAAAATATGTGCTAGCTAATTATTAGAGACTTGACCTATAAGTTTAGCCTAATCTAGATTAGCCTTGAGGTTAGAATCATGATTAGGACCTTCCTACTAGGTGCCAAGTTTACAAATATCTAGATATTTGGATTGGTAAGATATTTTACATAGATATTTCTAAAGGAAACCTACTTTGCATGTAAGCCTTTGATCTAGACTTAATAGCTAAGTTAGAATCATGGCCACACATTGTGAACCCTAGCATGCCCCCTTCCTATATAACCCCATCCATTCATTCCCATACAAAAAATTTACATGTTTTAAAACCTAGAAAATCCCCTTCCGTCAAACCTTCATAACTTCTTCAAATTAGCTCTAAATTTACCCAAGTCTTTTGCATTGGGACCCTACAACATTGAGGGTGCTAAGGGGAGCTAGCTAGCAAGGTTGCATAGCATTTTGGGCATCATCATTTGAAGAGGACACCCCCCCTACCTTGGTTTTTTATTGAGTTTTCACTCAATAGGTAACATGCCCTAAAACCTATTAATATTGCGTTTTCTCTTCATGGTTGCATGCATCTAGGTACCAGGGACCTGTAGGCTAAGTTTGGTAAGAAATAGATTGGGTTTGGTGTCCGTATCGGACACGTATCTAGGTTTTAATTCAAGTGTTTGATGATTTGCCACTGTAAATTAAATGTTAATATTTTCGAAAACTAATTGAGCAATCTTCTAGTCCTATAGGTGTAGATCATAGAACCCTAACACTGAGCACGAAACTGTGTCATGTCCGTATCCAAATTGGACACGAACACGCTGTGCACACCCACACATACTGTCCTGCTACCTCGTGTCCAGTTCTCACTGGACACGACACGAGATACGACCATTTTTGGTCAGCACCTAGGGGCAGTGTCTGCGCACACTTCCCCAAAATTTCATGACACCTCGTATCGTATCGAGGACACGAGGACACGTGCACTGGTCGTGCACTGACAGTGCACACACGCACAGAGCCAACTTCGCGCGCGTCGTGTCGCGCGGACACGACACTTGGACACCTCGTGTTTGCACGAGTGTGTAGCCCAACATGTGGGCTACACGTGGACATGACCGCGAGATCCCACGTGGCTCGTGTCGTGTCCACGAGACGCTGGAACACGTGTACGACGCGGCCTGAAACACGCATATCAGTCGTATTTTCCCGACTGATACGGACCTCGTGTCGTGTCCTGAGGACACGTGGACACGGAAAAGGCACTTGGACACGTACACAACCCCTAGGTGAACCTTCGTGCACGAGCACGAGACACATGAGTGTGTGTGTCGTGTCCTAGAGTGAGTTGCACACGTGCACGACACTGTGTATATGTGTGTGTATCAGTGTTTACCCGATTGGGTTTCCAGTGAGTTGGACACGTCGTGTCGTGTCTAGACTCTGTGTCAGGCACCCTAGATGCTAGGGGACACTATGGGACACGATTACCAACCAAGTGTTGGGGACCTTAGTCGGGTTTGAGGTTGTATTTGGGTTTACCCACTTCACGAGTATACAGTCCCATTTTCCAGAAATTTGGGATATTTTCCAGTTTTCAAAATTGAATTTCAAAATGATTTTTGATGTTTAATATTCATGTATTTGTATGTATACGTATTGTATATACATATATATATGTGTTGGTGTGTGTGTAGGTGAAAATTTGGGGTATATACATGTGTGTACATATGTATATACATATATGTATATATATAGGGGTGTGTGTGTTATTGTGTGTGTGTGGGTTTAGTTTCCTGTTCCAGGAAACTGAAACCCCCCCTTTTTGTGTATCAGTAAAACTATCTCTCTCACTCTATTTCACTATCTCTCTCACTTTTCTCTCTATATATATGTATTGTATATTATATATATATATATATATATATATATGTTGTATATATGTATGTTTTTATATATGTATTTGATATTGTATCTATATATTTATATTTATGGTATATAAGTAGTATATAGGCTATAGGCCTATGTATAGATATATTGTATATATATATATGTATATATATATATATGTATAATGTATAGATGTATGTATATATATATATATATATGTGGTATAGAGATGGATATCAATGTGATATTAGCCTATGGTATTCATTATGAGCCTATGGCTATGAGGTTAGGTTTTTGACCTTCGTTTGACTAGTGTTGACCAAAGTCAACCTTAGGTCAAACTTGACCTAATTAACCTAGAATTGACTAGGATTAACCTAAAATGACTAGTTTAACTAGATTTGACTAAACCCTAACTAGTTGATTAAGTTTGATCATATGGTTATGAGATAGTCCTATGTAATTTAAGATATGTATGGAGTTAAGTGGGATAATTAGGAGTTGTGTCATGAATTGGGTTAGCCCTATAGAGTTGACTTAGATTGTTAATGGTTGACCCTTAACCTAATGACCTTGTGACTAGTCTATGTTGACCAAAACCTTAGTTAGTCTAAGTTTGACCTAGATTTGACTAACCTTAACTAGTTTGACATTGGTTGACCTAACTTTGACTAGTTTGACCTAGTTTGACTTTTAGAGTTGACCAAGAGTTGACTGTTGACCAGATTGACCTAGAATCATGTAGTATGCATTGTATACTCTATTTTTACCATTGTGGATATGTTGTGACCTGTTTTACTCTGAATAGGACTCTGTGACACCAGTTCGGACATCTATTCATATCAGTCATACAGGGTGACAGGCGAGTACATTCTCTGATCATTTCATACTTGTTAGGATTTATATTCTTACTCTAGCTTACTTTACATGATGCTGTCACGTTATTATCACGGATTGGTACTATATGGATCTTGTCATGCGATGTTATCCCCCTCGGGGTGCATCAAATACAGTTGTCATGTACTTTTCACGAACATCTTGTATTTCATGTACACCTCTATTCATGTATACTCTTGTGCAATCTTGTACTCTCATGATCACGTGAGCAAACATGATAAAAATCTCTTGTGCAAGGTAACGTAACTTGATTGGATCCTTGTGTATTGATTGGGGAGGGTGAGTAGGAAATGGTTATGTGATCAAAATCCCATCTTGTGAAATCTTGTGAAATCATGTATATGTCCATAGTACACTCACGTATGATGGAGTTACCCTTGCATTGTCCTAACCCGTTTATATAACCATCTCATGCTCTAAATCACAGGTTACCTACAGTTCTTACTTATCATATATATAGATATTTCTAGTTATCAAATCTCTCTCGTTTATATATATATTCTTTACAGTCCATGTATCTTACTCTTTGCATGCTTTACATTTCCCAACATGATATGAACTGCGTGAGATGTATTGTGCTCGTTCCTGTCCTGACTGGACCTATTGAAAATATTACAGATGATGATGGTGACTGTCCTACCTTCTATGGGACACATGAGGGTGACCTTCAGGAGCCTGAGGAGCATCTAGCTCAGTAGAGGGTGCCTAGTCTAGTCTAGTGTTTATAGTTTTCATTTTGTATCGGATTGTTCCGATTGTTAGTTGTGACTTAGTTATATTTCAGGTCTTGTACTTATTTGTGTTGGACATCTACTTTGTGTGGTGTGATAACTCTATATATATATTCAGTTTCTTCCTTTCATCTGATTCTATATCATGCTCTATCTTTCCTAAACTTGTGTTTGAGATATAGAGTTGAGATGTTATGTTATACCTCCGTGCGGAGATGACAGGTTTATATATCTTGTTGTTAGATGTTAGATGTTATAGATGACCTATACAACGTTCTACCGCCGACACTGCGGCGTAGGCTGGACGTACCCACGTTCTCGTGCCCCTAATCAGGGTGCGGGTCGTGACAAGGGTGGCCGACCAGTAGAGGGAGGAGGGAGGCGGGTTTAGGGGGGCGGCCAATGGAGGGAGGAGGGGGCGGGTCGAGAGGGCTGGCCAGCGGAGGGAGGCTGGCCACCGTTGGTGGAGGAGGAGGCATTTTGGATATTTTATTTTATTTTATTTAAAAGTCATTAACGATCATTTCTAACGGCTAATAGACGGCATGGGCATTTTTTTGCTGACGTCCGGCAGGGGAGCTTTTTCGCTGACGCGAAAAATCTAAAGAGAGGTCAATTGCTTTAGTTTTCTAACAAGTCTTATTTTGCTTCCGAGGCAAATCTATGGAAGATTGTTTTTTGCACTTTCCCCACAATGTTGTGTTGGTAATATATGGACGAAGCTCGAATGATCTAGTGTTGGTTTTTGCTAAAAAAATTGTATTGTGTTTCATATTTGGATTACAAAATCCTCCGTTTCTTTGCTAACAAAATTGTATTGTGCTTCATATATTTGGATTACAAAAACCTCCGGATCTGTTTCACTGTACCATACAGATCAAAATAACTTATCATCCAATTTGAGTGATTATTTTTAGTAATCTGATCCATGACATCAATTTCCTTGAAGTGGTTCCAGTCTTTCTAAATGTACACAGCAAATCTATTTATCTTTCAACGTGACAACCCTCCACAGCTATATCATGATGCATTTTATAAATTACATAAATTTGGATGCATTTCAAGAAATGACAGGAACAAAATGAGGCTAGCTAAAGAAAGAACTCTGTTCACCTTCATGTTTTGATATTAAACTTCATTACTTACATATTACATACAGGAGATTTGTTGCACATAATCCTCTCATATTTGGTTACAACTCTAATCTATCAGGTAGTTCTGCTGCCACAGCCCAGGCATAGTTTCAACGGAGGATATTTACATAGTAAAGCATGTGTCCCTGTTTCATATATCCATAAGTGGCATCACTTCTAAAGGAGATTCACTGAACTCGAGCACTAGCACCCACATATATGCGAAATCTGTACATGGTAAAGAAACCATGGTATGCACAGTCAGCAGTCAATGAGCTGACTGTACTGGTACGAATATAAAAAAAAAAAAAAGCTGTTAATTTGATAGGTAGCACTATTTAAGAGGAACAGAGTAGTTATGTGGTGTCATTTATTTATTATACAGAGAAGAAATTCTCAATGTTTTAATAACTTTTTCATAGTTGTTACCCTTTAATCTTTTACTATATCACACTAACTGCAGTAACTCTCTCACTGCCAAATGCCATCAGATCAGTAAAAAATTAGATTGCTTAAAGGGACGCTCTATTATGAGTCATAAGAAAGCATTATCCTTTGGTCAATAGCATGAATCTTACTCACAGTTTGTAACATCAAGATCGCAGAAAGAACTTACTCATCCTGTTGCAGTCAGTTGAAGCTCGGGAGGGGAGGGCTAAAGGGTGATTGGTGACCCTTCGCTACTATGAGAATCTCCCCTCCATGCGTCCTGGACCTGTGTGGCAAATTGCAAGTTCCAAAGCACATCTTCAACGGAAGGCCTATCAGTTGGCTCCTTGGATAGGCACTGGGCACAAACTTCAATAACAGTCTTCAGTGACTCCTTACAGCAACCCTTGTAGACCAGTGGATCCACCATGCTCACCTTCCTACCAGCACCATCAGATGCCATGCTGGCTCGAAGCTACAACGCAATGCACATCACGAAATGCAGTTCAACTCCAAGTTAGTTCCTATTTTATCCATATGCCCCGACTTCTCTAAGGCCATTAAAGAAGTAGCCGCAACAATACTCCAACACTGCTCTAGAAAATTTTCAGAAGGGGAGAGCGGTGGTGTTGGGAAATAAAGTGTTGTATTGAAATGAATTCTTACCTGATCTTTCATCATTTCCACATCAATGTGCAAGGTTATTGGCTTTCCAGTTATGATTTCCAGTAAGATGACACCAAAATCATGGATGTCAACTTTACTTCCATGTATCGCCCTACAAAGGATACTAAATCTGTATAACCTAATTCATGTACTTCACTTTTGGAATAAGAAACATTCCTAATACATTAAAATATCAAATTCTAGAAAGTAAAGCAGTGCATGCATATGCATGTAAGAGTTAGCATATCGTCCAAGTTGTTGCCGAGCTTGTCCACAATATATCAAACATATTATATTTTATTGAGTATATAGTCAATACTTCACCTGCTGAATTCAACTTTACATTGTATATTACATAGTAAATTAAAATTACTTGCTACCTACCTATCAGATTATATAAGTTTCAATTACCTTCCACTGTGTTCCTTCAATCCATTTGAGGAAATCCCACTGACTACCTGCAGGGACGCAAAAAGTTGACCCCTCGGATGCGATAAAATCTGATGGAACAACAAACAGGTGCAAGCAACACATAACTGAAGAAGCCAGTAATAGGTAATTGAAATTTTAAAATTACCTCATTTTTCATATTCTCTGTTAATACTGGAAGATTATAGCTGCTGATTTTTGCAGCAAGGTTTTGATCAACTAGTATGTTGCTCGCTTTTAGATCATTTGAAAATAAACCCGGTAGAATTCCAGCATGCAGAAACTGCATACCCTTTGCCACACCAATGGCAGCTGATATCCTCTGCGTCCACGTAAGCTTTTGTCCTCCATCTCCTAGGATTGAGAAGAAGAAAATTCATACACTCTAGGAAAATGAGTACGGATCTGGAAAAAAAATTGCATATAGAAAGTGACTCACCTGAAACATTGTTTCTTAATGTTCCATTAGATACATATTCAAACACAAGAAATAGTCTACTGACAGTGGAATCATCAAGGTAATACTCAAAGCAGTGTCCAAGTGCACTGACTAAATGGCGATATCTGAGCTTTGAAATTAGCTCAATGTGTCGGTTGAAGTTCTGGGAGCTGTGTCTCCTTTTAAATTTCAAACATCTTATTGCAACTAGACAGCCATCATTAAGCTTTCCTCTGTACATCTGATATTACAAAAAAAAAGGAGCTTTTCACACTTCCGGAGAACAAACAGAGAGAAACAGTCCAAGGAAAATAATTACTGAAAGTTGCAATCTACATGCTGTAGAAAGGTTTACATGTCAAACAATTACAAAAAATGATCAATATTCTGCATGCCTACCTGAGATGCAATATTTAGCATTTTGTCTAGATAATGTAATTGATTGTCATTTGTTCTAAGCTTCAATGTTTGACAATGAAATTACGTAATACGAGTATAACTCTACTTGATCTGACATAAATTTGTTTGATTACTTGCATCACAATTTTCTGCTCATCAGTTGTAATGTTTAGATTTATCATACCAATAATTTCAGTTACTATGAAGGAGATGTATTTGTCAAAAATTACTAAAATAAAGCTCTGTCCAGCATCACTTTAGTTATAAGAAGTTTAGAACATTCTCAAATAATGTTACATAATGAAGTCAATAGTAGTCCTCAAAATGCTACTTGAATAAACAGTCAAATCTTTCATGAGAACTATCATGAGAAAATTTCTCTACATAAATCCAGGATATCCCTTCAACTTGTTTTGATAAAATGATATAACTATCAACGCAATGATTAGTAACTTCAATTTAAGAAGTTATGGTATACCTGACCATGTGACCCTTCGCCCAGAAAGCTTGACGATTCAAAGTTATTTGTGGCTGCTTCAAGCTCCTCCAAAGAAAATGATCTATATGAAGGAACACCAAGTGCCCCTAGCTTCATTGTTTGTGATATATACCCTGTAATAAAAAAGCAACATAATAGAGTCAGAAAAGAGTTTAAAACTCAGAGTACTAGTATAACCGCAAAGGTAGTCAAGGAAGAAGAGAAACATGCAATGATAAACTAGATTAAAATGTTAGTTTGATATGAAACCATAATTCCAGTTCTAGAACTTCATGCATAAGGTAAAAAAATTCATGCTTCAGCAATATACACACACATACACGCATAGTTGAGAGAGGGAGGGAGGGTGTTTTGTGGGGGGGGGGGGGGGGGGGGGGGGGGGGGGGGGGGTGGGTAAGGGGGAGAGAGATTACTTGCATCAGCCAGCAGCTTTGAAGGGTAAGCATTTGAGCACGTTCAGTTGATCTTCTTGGAGGTATTTTCATTGCCTTTCTAGTGTTTGCTCTTCTCATTAAGAAAACCATCAAGAGGCCAACAAGTAAAATTGCTCCAACAAACGATGCCGCCACGCTGATTGCAACAGCAGCTGTCTTATGAACTGATACCTTCTTTTGCTTGCGAGGGAATATCCCCACAGCAAAAGCCTGGTTCAGACAAAATGAATTAGGATATTGACTCTTATCCTCTGATGCTAGACAGTTTGCGGAATATAAAACAACTCTGTTCTTCAAATTTGAACTCAGACATGTTGGCAAGCTCCCGGTCAGAAGATTTGAAGACAAATCCATGTACACAAGCCCATCATTGCATGACATGTTCTGGAAAAGCATTCCAGTCAATCTGTTTCCAGCAATATCTAAAAATCGAATAGAAGGAAGAGATAGCAAGGACGGCATAAACGGCCCGACGAATCGGTTGAAGGAAATATCGAGCCTTTCAAGCATGTAATGAGAGCTTAAATTAGATGGAAGCCCGCCGGTAAACCTATTATTTCTCAAAACAAGAGTTATCACCTTCTTTCCCAAACTTGGAAAGTCAGGCCCAAAGTAATTACTCTCTAAATTAAGCACTTGAAGGTTAGTCGAACTGCTAAGATCCGGCAGTGGCCCAGACAAATTATTTAACGAGAGATCGAGCACTCTTAGTGACCTCCAAACTTTTAATTGAATCAGGCAGTGGACCATCCAAGGTATTGTTCTTTAAGCTGACTACTGCCAGTAGGGAAAGAGAACTCACCCAGTCAGGGAAACGGCCAGCAAACATATTATGATCCAGAATAAGAGTTTGGAGGCCCCTCAAAATGGAAACTTCCCGAGGAATGATACCATATAAGAAATTGGAACTCATATTGACGATCTCCAGAGAAGATAACCGTGATATCTTGGCGGGCACGGAACCCCATAACCCGAGAGAGGTCAAGGAATGTCCTTAGCTACTATGGGTTGAGCTCTTGTGTTGAGATTTTCCATTTCTAGAGAATACACTTGTTTTACATTGGATATAATATGTTGCATTCTCTAGATCGATCTATTATTTTATTATCTTGGGTTAATCTCAATACTTGGCAAAGAGAGTTATTTTATTATGTTCTCATGAACATCTCTTTTGTCCTTTACTTGATAAGAGTCTAATTCATGTATTTTGCTATCTTCTTGCTTTTATCATTGCTAAGTAAAGAGTCTATAAATTATTTTGTTCATTCAAAATGTATTGTCCTCTTTGTGAACTCTATGCTTGAGCAAGTATCTTTAGTGTTAATGACTTAAGATTAAATGAGCACATTTATCTTGTATGGCCTGCCTCATTAATCTTAATTAGTTATGTAGCTTGCTTATTTATGATATATTGTTAAGTTATATAATTTGGTTCACTTCCACTCATCTAGTTATTGTTTTTCTTTTCAATCTATATATGATATGCTAGTTTACGTAAACAAGATCTGTGATTCTTCTAAATATAATTTGTATTCTATTTTAGATACATATGTTTGTTCTCTAAAACTAGTTTTACAAATTCTTGATTAGATCTTGTTTCTCTTGGAGGTTTGTGATTCCTTTCTTTAAGTCTCCTTCCTTATTAGTCATTAGCATATATCTCTTAAATTTCTCTCACTTTTGAGTCATGATTTCATCATATTATCATTTACATCTCTTATTGATTATATTTGCAATCATTTAAATAAGAATGACTCTTTTCCATATTTTTTTATTGATTTATGAGATTTCATCATAAATATGGATTTAAGATTTTCTTTATGAGATTTGTTGGATCATGTCTAATTTGTCTATTTTTTTATTAATAAAAGATCCTAATGGTTGAGTAGTCCTATATTATCTTATTATGTGATTATCAAACTAATTTATTACTCTACTTTGACTACTCATGGATTGCCACATATGGGCCTTTGCTATTTGAACTTTATGGTTTATTATTTAGAATTAGCAAGGTTTGGATTTTACCCGTTGATGGGTACATATATGGTGAAACATACCTAGTCCATGTAAAGTAATAAATTGGTTGATTCTTTCTTAATTAGATAATCATGGACATGATGTTTGAGTTTTATTTTTATTTTATTTTTGAGCTATATTCTGTCTATCATCATGATTGTTCTTAATTGACTTTATTCTTTTTCATGATGACATTTTCTCAAAGGATAACATACATTGATCTATCATATTTAAATATGAGATCTTTCTATATAGATTAATGTATGCCATCTTTTGATTATACGTGCTTAATTAGAATTTTTTTCTAATTTTTCATCTTTAGCGACTATTAATTGGATATCTCCTCTTGACTAAAGATGATATTATTCATCTTTTGACGATATTGTAGCCTTATATGCATTGAGCAATGGGGATAAATCTATAGTTTATTTACCCCCAAATCTTTTAGTATATATTTTATGCTATAAGTGCTTTGGAACTATATACGCATATTTTGAGGGGGAGCAAATCAATTGATTCAATTTATTTATACCCTTTAATATGTCGTATACCTAGTTCATCATGGACCCATATTTTCTTCTATTTCATATCCTATTGATTGAGGTCATGATATTTTTATTTGTGAAGGATTTTTGAGAGTGTATGCAAGTGTCTTTATTACTTATCTCTCTCTTTTATATGGATTAAATTAGTCATCTTGTTAATATTAACTTTCATATCTTATCTTGATGACTATTGTGCTTTTATTGTTTTGGCTTTCCTTGTATGCTTAATTAATTTGACTTTTCTTATTGAGGACTTACCCAAAATTCATGTTTATCTATATTGGCAATACCTTGAGGGGGAGCATTCAAGTCGACTGAATTTCCCTTTCTCAAGTATTTATCTCCTTTACCTTCATGTTTATCCAAAAAGGGTATTCATATAGCATGATAAGGTAATTGAGTTCAAATGCATGAACTTGGGTAAGCATATAGATTTTGCAAATAAAGAGATTATTTTATATCAATTGCTCTATTTCACTGATCATTCATTATTTGTTCCACTATTTATTTGTGGACAATTGTGACTATAAACGTTTTCTTTGATCAATGTTTCAATTATATATTTCAATTGGTATCTTCATTGATATCCTTTTTTTGCAATTATCTAATCCTGTTGGCGTTTGATTGAAATCCTTTATTTCATAATTCTCTTCCAAAACTAGAGTAATATTTCATATCATATTATGTTTTGGAGTTTTTCTTGGATTTCAAGTTGGTAAAACTATTTTATTTGACTGTTTTGCAATTTTATTTGTTTTACCAACTATATTGTGTTTTGACATGCTTCTTTTAAAAAAATTTGATGTTCTACATTGGCAATGTAGCTTTATAAACTTGTCATTACACCCTTCTTCCATTGTTTTTCATTAGTATATCTTGATCATGATTGTCTATTGTTTCACTTAACAAAATGCCTTTGGAGAAATTGGCTTTTGAAAATAAAACGAGAAAAAGTACAAGAAGTACAAATTTGATTCTGGGAAAGTATTGCTATGGAAGTCTGATTCGTAAATGATCACTTTGTTCCTTGGACCATATGATGATGATGAAGATCACTGCTTGAAGTAGAACAACTGGAAGAACTAAGTCACCAGAAAGGTATCGACGTACTTGGGCACTGATGGCGAGGCCGAATGCTTTCCTGCTTTGCTTCACTCTGTTCTGAAAGAAAGGTTGAAGAAGAATGCTCTGGAGAATCAAAATCTCTAAGTTCTGATCTCTGTATTCTCTCCTCTCTCTGTTGTCTCTGTCCGTCCCTGTTATGAGAAAAATAAGTCTATTTATAGACTTGGGCTCTTGTGCGTAAAAACTCAGCAAAAGTTCCATCTTTACGCTAACAACTGCCACCCATGATCGAAGCCATCCTCTGCATATGTTGACGTGTGTCCCATCACTTCAGTAAGAATAGGATGCATGTACACACGTTCTTCGAGAAGAATGGCATGAAAGCCACGTAAGCAAACCACGTTCCAAACTGGTGGAGGAGAATAGGGCGTAAAAATAGCCCCAATGTACTCTGAGCGTAAAGCAGTAGATTTGGCATAAAATAGCCCTGACATAGACTTTCCGCGTAAAGTGGTTATTAAATAACCTTGAGCGTAAAAGCAGCTCAAATAGACTTTACGCACACGTCGACTGTTGAGCGTAAAGGCTCATATAATCTTCGTGCGTAAAAGAAGCCGTAGTGTGAGCGTAAAGTAGCTCAATCCACACACTAAACGACAACATTGGTCTCTGTGTAAAAACAAATCCCTTTGTGATATATGCCATCATTAATATCTCCATGTCAGAGTTTGCATTAAATGCGAGATTTGACAGCTTTGTCCAGCGTAAAAGTGGCTGATCTGTCCTTGGCGTAAAATCATGGGTGTAGACCCGAGCGTAAAATGATCAACCTGCTTAGGCGTAAAGCCTTTAGCCTAGTCTTGGGTGTAAAGAGATTACCCGCTCTTCTTGGCGTAAAACAGATCACTTATGAATGAGATGACTCTTTCTTTGAAGCACTTTTTACGCTCCTACAAGACCCCCTTCAAAGTTTTCAAATATCTCCAAAATTTGAAACACTTTGAACAGAAGCGTAAAAGTTGAGATTTGATCAGTCAGCGTAAAATTTGGGATATGCAACCGTCATCCGTGTAAAAGCGGGGATATCCAACAGTCGGCGTAATTTTTAAGAAAAATAATGTCGGTCAATACTTAACCGTCACAATAAATTTCTTTCTCGAAACTTTCGAATGTCTCCTCATCTTCCCGAGTGAGCAGTTTCCAACGAGGAATGTGAAGAGTTGCTTTGATTTGTATAAATAAGGACAAATTCTTTATTCTTGACATTCATCCTCGTTTTGTCATGGCGCCGAAGAACGAGATTACCAACAAAGAGGCTTCGAGCTCCAGGCTCGATTTCGAGCGGGCGTGCAACCTTTTAGAGTGTTTTGGAGTAACTCCTGCCATCTTTAATCGCATTGATGGTGGTCCCCCAACTGCGTATGAAGGGCCAGGAGATGCCGAAGCATTTCTTAATCTGATTCACCGCTCCGGGATTCGTAATATGCACGAACTAGGTGTCTCCCTTCGTCAGCCCAACGAAGGAGAGAAATAATGTTTTTATGTATTGCAAATCTTTAATTTGTAGGGGTCCACTTCTCCCTTTATAAATAAAATTTTGCTGCTAACCTCATCTATTGATGCGCACTTGTTTATGCACTTCTTTTGACTGTTTCTATGGTTGTTAATTCCCAAGAAACAAACCAACACGTGGCATCTGTCTTGTGGTTACGAGAGCCTTTAAATAGGATCTTCTCCTGAAATAGACTCATCCCAACAGTTTCTTCAGTCTTTATAAATAGCCGAGAATGTTTCATATATTCTCGTACTCATTCCTCTGAAGATAACTTTCTGCGATGTTGTTCTCCAACAAATGACAATGGCGGAGCTTTTCCACGGCGTTCTTTTGTACGCCCAGTCTTTAGACGTGGATTCAACCACTATTAGAGCCAAACCATTCAACTTAAGTGGTAAGTCCGATCGTAAGCAAATATCTGTCTTCGAATTTTTTGTTGAAAACAGCTATTCATGAGCGTAAATTCTTGACGAGCGTAAAAAAATCCTGCTGAAGCACTGGCGTAAAAGCCTTGCTGAAGCACTGGCGTAAAAACCTTGCTGAATCACTGGCGTAAAAGCCTTGCTTAATCACTGGCGTAAAAGCCTTGCTGAAGCACTGGCGTAAAAGCCTTGCTGAATCACTGGCGTAAAAGCCTTGCTGAATCACTGGCGTAAAAGCCTTGCTGAAGCACTGGCGTAAAAGCCTTGCTGAAGCACTGGCGTAAAAAGCCTTGTGATCTGTTTTTAGTTAGCGTTTAATACGCATCTGATAATACTTCTGTTTAAAACACTTCTTCTTTGTTGTTTTCTGCAGAAGTTTGGCTGAACAGCTTTTCCAGAACCGGCATTGGCGATTTTGACGCTGTGAGGAGCGTTCTTCTGACATCAACATCAGGGAGCTCATGCGCTTTTGACGCACAAATCAGACAACTCAGAACTCTTCGTGGGATAGAAGGGTCTTCCTCTGTTGGTAGGAAGAGCCTTTATACACGGAGAGTTGGACGGTGGAGTCAACTCTATCCCGAGAAATCGGGTAGTAGAGTTCCTTTCGCGGCAGAACTAGGAATCGTATCCCAATGCTGGATACATTCCTATCTCCTCTGGAAGGCCGCCCCTAATCCACCAGTTGTATTGGCAGCAACACGCCTTCGGGCTGCCATACCCTGGGGTTCTCCTCTCGTCTGAGAGAGAAGACCAGAGTTTGATTCCTACTGCTCTGGTTGCCACTGGAGCTCAGACAGTCAGGAATTGCCACCAACAACGAACCCATCAAAGAAGATCCAAAGAAGAAATAGATCTCTATTAGGTTATCGTTGGTGTATAGAATGAAAATCCAAGATGTAATAGATTTTCATTGTGATTTGTGAGAAAGTCTAAGAAGTGTAATAGACTTTTATGATATGAGAATAGAAATGATAATTCTTCTATACTCAATGATTTGTATCTATCTAGATGAAATATGGACATGATAGATAATAAAATCTTGTCTTCTGTTTTTAGAGTATACAATGCTATCAGAGGTAATATGGACATGATAGTATGTAAGAACTCAAAAGAAAATTAGATTAATATCTATGCAGAGGTCAAAATGGAAATGATAGATAAGAAAAGAAGGTGGATTTAGTATTTATCCAGAGGTTATGAAAATATGATAAATAACGAATCCCATTTTTTTTAATCAATTGATAAAATAGAAGATTTAAAATCCCTCTCCCAGGAGACAAGAAATCAGCTTAACCAAACCTTGGTAGCTGGGGACTAAGGAGACAGATGTCATGAGCATATAAGTCCATCTTAATGTAAGAATGAATCATAATTTTCGGGAAAAGAAAACATTGATTCGATTTCGCAATTAAATGAATGAACCCGATAGAACGAATGGACAGGTCTTTTCGGGAATAAAAAGTTGTTCTCAATCTCAAAGACCGGTTCATCAACAGTCCTCTTCTATAAATAGGCGAGAACTCTCTGTAACATTTTATTCTTATTTCCACTCCTCTATTAGAAATGTCTTCCGAGGATGCATAGCAAAAGAATGAAGTCTCCAGAAAAATTGAGGACGTCACTGAGATGTGTCCCCTTAAGCCAACAGTGGCAGGCCCGACTCAAGTAGGCAACAACTCTTCTACGCCCAAGCCACCACAAGATATCCTTGCGTTCTTAGTAGAGCTAGGAAAAACTCATGAAGATGAAGCGCTGAGGATGGCTGCCTGCAAGTTTTTTATGACCTCAGGCAACGATGCCTTCTATGCTTTGGCTGACTATGTATTCAATAAGGAAGGGAGTGGCCCTCGTCCTTAATCTTTTGTTTTGAACAAAAATAGTAATAAAAGAAACTTTATTTCCATTCTATCTTCCCTTTTTTTTTACACATAGTATTTCTTAAGAAATTTGCCATTGATCGGCATCATGAGTAGATCTCCATTGGGCTTTGATAACCGATAGGCGCCATTGGAAAATACGGACTCAATTACATAAGGGCCTTCCCATTTTGCTTGGAATTTTCTTTTGCTTTTATGAGTCATTACCATCGGTCTTCGAACAGCTAATACAAGTTCGCCAACCTTGAATACCCTCTCTTTCACTTTACGATTGAAAGTTCGAGATATACGGGCTTGATATAGTTCAATATACTGTTGTGCTTGAAGACGCTTCTCATCCAATCCTTCAAGTTCTTGGAGTCGTAAGCGATCATTATTCTCTGTAGTTAGCTCATTAGCAATGGCTATTCGTAGAGATGGGATCTGGATTTCCAATGGGAGGACAACTTCACATCCATAAAACAATGAGAATGGTGTAAAACCAGTAGGAGTCCGGACTGTTGTTCGATAAGCCCATAAACACTCTCCAAGTTTCTTATTCCAATCACGTTTATTAGAAGAGACAAACTTTTTGAGAAGTTTAATGATCGTCTTATTGAAAACTTCGGCTAAACCATTAGCAACTGGATTATAAGCCGTAGAAGCCAAATTCTGAATTCGATTCTGATCACAGAATCGATAAAATGCCTGACTGGCAAATTGTGGACCATTGTCATGAATTATTCGTCGAGGGATCCCGAAATGATAAATGACATGGTGCTTGATGAAGCTGATCACGTTAGATGTTTTCACTTCAGCAAGGGGAATTGCTTTTGCCCACTTAGAAAAGTAATCGGTTATAGCTAATATAAACCGATGTCCCTTGACAGAAGGTGGATTAATAGGACCAATGACATCCATACCCCAAGCTTCAAAGGGCCAAGAGGCTGCTGTAGGATGTAGAAATTCAGACGGTTGATGAATAAAATTAGCATGAATCTGACATGCTTTACATCTTCTGGCATAGTCTACGGCATCTGCTATCATAGAAGGCCAATAATACCCCATTCTTTGAATGCGGTCTTATAATTTAGGACCCGGTTGATGAGCACCACAAATACCATCATGAGCTTCTCACAGTGTTTGTTTAGCTTCACTTTCTGAGAGACAACGCAGCAAGAGTCCATCATAAGAATGACGGTATAGCATATGTAAAGACGAATCATAATAAAATCGAAACGATCGTCTTTTGATTGATGCATCTTCTTTTGGATCTTCAGACAAAATCCCATGGACTGTATAATCAATGAATGGAGTTCTCCAATCTTTCTGCTGGGAACTTGACTCTATAGTATAACTTTGTTCAATATACAAATTATTCTTAACACAGAACAAGTCTCGATCCAACAAAGTAATTATATTTTGTCTTCGGATTGGAACAACCAGGTCTGCAGCTAAACTAGCAAGAGCATCAGCTTCTACATTCTGAGAGCGTGGTACAAATTCAATGAAGAATCCTTTGAATGAAAGGACCAACTCGACTACCACGTGATGATAAGGGATGAGATCAGGATTTCTGACTTCATAAGTCCCTCTAACTTGATTAACGATCAATTGAGAATCTCCATAAGCTTCTAGGAACTCAATATCCAGTTGTTTTGCTACTTGGAGACCGATTAATAGAGCATTATATTCTGCTACATTGTTGGAGCATGGCTCATTAAGAGAATAGGCACGGTATATGACCATTTTGTCAGGAGAAACCAAGACGATTCCTACCCCAGAGACAATATTGCCTTTAGGTCCTACTCGTGATGCCCCATCAAAATATAATTGCCATATTTCATTCTTCAAAGTCAGATTACAATCCACGACTTCATCTGGAATGTCCTCATATAATTTTGATGTTTCAGGTATAGGGTGAGCAGCTAAGAAATCAGCTAATGCTTGACCCTTTATTGATTTCTGAGGTACATAAACCATGTCATAAGAAGTAAGCAACATCGTCCAGGTAGCCAACCTGGAGTTAAGAATGCTAGGTTTTCTCATCAATACCCGAATGGGATTTATTCTGGAGATGACATGAATAGTCTGCCCTGTCACATAATGTCTTATCTTTTGGACGGCAAAAACCAAAGCTAGACATTCCTTTTCTACAAGAGTATACCTATGTTCAGCTCCGACCATCATTCTACTCAGATAATAAATTGCTTGCTCATGACCCACACCACTTTTTTTGTGCAAGAAGAGCGCCAAGTGAATGATTCAAGGCTCGAACATATAGCAAAAATGGCCTTCCTACCACCGGGGGTACCAGAACAGGTGGGTTTGTAAGGTATTGCTTAATGTCATTGAAGGCTTTCTGACACGCTTCATCCCAAACAAAAGATACACCTTTCTTTAATAGACGGGAGAAAGGTTGACATCTTCCAGAAAGATTAGATATAAATCTTCTGATATAAGCAATACGACCTGAAAGCCATGGAGTTCTTTCAGATTACGAGGAGGACGCATTTCAAGAATTGCCTTAACCTTATCACGATCAACGTGGATACCCTGAGAAGTAATGACAAATCCTAAAAATTTGCCACTGGAAACCCCTAAGAAAGACTTAGTAGGGTTCATTTTCAATTGATGCTGGCACATCAATTCAAATACTGTCCTCAAGTCCTGAATGTGATCATCCTTTGATCGACTTTTAACAGCAATATCATCTACATAGCATTCAACTATCTTCCGTAGATGTTCTTGAAAGATGTTGCTCATAGTCCGTTGATACGTGGCACCGGCATTTTTAAGACCAAACGGCATAACTGTATAGCAGTAGACCCCAAGGGGTGTACGAAAAGCGGTGTGCTTCTCATCTTCTGGATGCATCTTGATCTGATTGTATCCTGAGAATCCGTCCATGAAAGACATGCGTTCAAAACCACATGTATTGTCTATCATGACATCAGTAATTGGAAGTGGAAATTCGTCCTTTGGACAAGCTGCATTAAGATCTCGATAATCTATACAAACTCGGACTTTTTCGTTCTTCTTCATGACAGGAACAATATTGGCAACCCAATCCGGGTGTTGCTCTTCACGAACAAATCTACATGTGATCAATTTTTTGACTTCTGCTTCAATTGCATCCATCATATCTGGTCTAAAGCGCCGTTGCTGTTGTTTTACAGGCTTGACATTGGGTAGAATATTGAGTTTATGAGTAGCAACTTTAGGGTCTAACCCTGGCATATCCTCATAACTCCATGCAAAGATGTCAATATATTTTTTGATAAGTTTTATCAACTCTTCCTTTTCATTTTCAGCAAGATTTTTACTGATGAATATTGGTTTGGACGTAGCTCCATCCCCAACATCAATCTGGATGACCTCATCTTCTGTAGGTGGCTGTCGCTGTTCAAAACGGAGTTCCCACTGAGTATCCATCTGTTGTGCCCAAGGATCATTCTCAAATGGCTCTGATTCACCATAAATTTGAACCATATAAGCTGAAAATATTTGCTCAGATTTATTATATGAGGAACGAGACATATCAGATTCAATGAATTGGACTTCTTCTGAATCCGATGATTGCGAAAAGCTAGAAGAGAATTCTTCTTGTATATCGTCATTAAACATGTGGGACGGATCATATCCCAACCCATGACGAGTCTTTTGGTAAAACGGATCACCACATAATGGTAGTCGTCTACCCTTGCCTTGATTGAGGCCTTGCATAGTCTTCAAATCATATCCCATGTTCTGGATAATCTTGATAGATTGTTGACTATACTTGTCAATTAGGATTCTTTCCTTGTCTTTATCCTTCAGCTCATCTGCCTGAGTAATAGGGATATATCTAGCCAGGCCAAACACAATTTGGCACTTGTTTTTCTTATCAGACGGAACCATGAAATAAGATTCTTCGTAACGTCTAAAAGTTATGCAAGCTTGTGATGAAGCGGCCATAGGTAGAAGATAAGGAGAAGATGTTAGGAACCTTTGAGCATAAGGTCCAACATCTACATGAGGAGGGAAAGAATTTTCCTTATGATCGATGTATAAAGTTTCTTCTGGCTTAATGTCGCTTTTGTATGGATGACTTTGATTATCAGAAGATAAGGTCATCCTTTCAATAAATTTGACAGCCATATACTCGAAAAGGAAATCTTCATTGATATCAAAAGGTACAGAATGATCAATATTTACATCATTTACAATTTGACTGCTACGCTTCGGATTAATCATTAGTGGACCATTATCTGTCTTCTGCGTAGTTTGACCAAGATTGACAATCAATGGTGGTTCTGGATCATTCGTACAAGAAGTACGCCCTTTGACCTTGATCATAAAAGGTTGAACTTGGGTCTTAGCAGGAATATTTGTTGATTCCTCAGATAAAGTTTGAGTTCTTCCTTTAACCTTGATTATCAGAGGTTGATCATTGACATATTGGGATTGGATTCGTCCCTTGACTATGATCTTCAAAGGTTGCTCCTCTGGTGGATCTTCATTAATAGACTGATCCTCGGTAGGTGATTGATCTTCAGCTATGTCTGATATCTCTTTCACATGTTCTTGTTTATAAAGCCTTGAATCAGAAAAATAGGCTTCGATACCCTTGAAGGGATTGATATCAGCAAATTTAGTCTTCACAACTCCTTGGGAATCCACATACTTGAAGCATTGGTGGAGAGTTGAAGGTATAATATTATGCTCATGAATCCACGGTCTCCCCAAAAGGATATTATAGGAGACGTTTGAGTTGATAACATAGAAAGTTACCATGGTTCGAAGATCACTAATCTGAATCTGCAGACGAATCTTCCCCAATGGGTTGCTCTTGCCAGAGTTGAAACCGACTATCGTAGTACTAGTGTAAGTCAAATCACTAGTAGGGATCCTCAGGGGTCTTAGCATACTCTGAAGAATTATGCTAATTGAGGACCCGGGATCAATGTAAATCCTGTCAATTTCAGTGGATCCAATATACCCAGTGTAGCACAAAGGTCTGTCATGCTTGTTATGCTTCAACAACATATCTTCTTGTGTAAAGGTGATGTTGGGAATTGCTTCCATCATACTATGACATTATGGACATGACACTGGTATATTATCAGGAGTCTTGAGTTGAGCCAAGCATGAATCTACTTGAAGTAAAGCTTCACTCAAAGTCTCTCTGCTTTCTCTGGAAAGGCGAAGCAACTCAAATATAGATAGTCTAGCCGGAGTATTGGCTAACTGAGCTAGAATATCAAATTTGTAAGGCTTCATCACTACCCCCTGACTAGAAGTAGACTTTAATAGGACGTCGAAGCGTACTGCTTTCTGTTTCCCCTTTTCAACCACAGAAGGTTTAGCAAGAACAGAAGAGGATTGAGTTGGTAGTGTCTCCACTACGTCTTCAGCTTCTTTGGAGGATCCCTCATGGTCTTTATGGTACTCTTTTCTAGATCTTGTACCAGCAAAAGATTCTTCCTCAAACTCAGGGGAAGGAAGTACCATATTACAGGATTTTATCTTCCCTCTCTTAGCCTTCTTCTTGTGTGGATTGTTATGAGGAACTTCAGAACCCAATACAACAGTAGAATTTTGACTTTGAATCTGTAAAGGAAGTCGTATTCCTTTATCATAATTCAAACCTTCTGCCTTTTGAAAGTCATAACCCATCTTCTTCATGAGATGAACAGATTGCTGACTATACAAGTGAGTGGGCAGCGGACTTTTGACAGGTGTTTCAACAGAGGAAGAGGAAGAGGCAAGACCTTCTGTAACCTCAGAAGAATGAAGAATAGATGTCTCTGTAGTTACGAGAGGAGAAGGATTCGGGATACGAGAAGAAATCCCTGTCGGAGCTTTTTCATAAGCAGCAAAGACTTGTTGTGCCCGATATAAAGGAACACTATTCATGGCTAGCCACTGCTGATGAGTAAGCTTGAGCTTGGTAGGAGGAGCTAGACTTGGAGGACATATGTTCAGTCCTTTCAGTCTATCTTCTAAAGGAAGGCCATTCCATAGGTAATCTAAGTCATCAGGATCTGGAATAACATGGGAAATCATGTTGCAGGTTCTGACTTTCTTATCCTTCTTGGATTTTGAAGTTTTATCTTCATTTTTTTAACTCAGGCACTAAGTTAGGATGTACCCACATGATTTCACCATTGTTTAGTGTAAGCGGCAACAATCCTGCCTTTTCTTCTCTGGCAGGCAGGATATTCACGATCTTCATCGTCGCCTTCGGAATTAGGATAATTCCATCTGGGACTTGCTGTGAAGGAAAATCTCCGAACTGAAGAGAAACCATATTGGTCGTAACCGTATGGTCATCATTGGTTAAAGCAATAGCACCACCATTTATCAGCTATTGGATTTTCTTTTTCAAGACATAGCAAGCACTGGTAGGATGATTGATGTATCTATAATAGATACAATATTTGGGATTGTCAGTCAGGTTCACCTCATTAGGCCTCTTTGGCTCCAGAATCTGAAGTTTACCACTCTTCACCAGACATTGAAATATCCCTGGGATATCACTTTCGTCAAAAGAATATTCTTCCTTTGGCCTGGAAGATTCTTGAATGTTCGGCGTCATTTTATTCTTGAAAAGATTGACCATAAGAGTATCTTTTCCCCTCACATTACGATTGCCAGGATTATTACTAGGATTACTTTTCTTCCTTTTATCTTCTGAAGTGAAAATCATCCCATGCTCTCGAGCTAACCAACCATTGGTCTCGGCAGAAACTGCTGCTATGATAAACGAAGCCCAGTCTGAGAATTGAGAACCTGTGAAAACAGCGATGGATGGTCGCAGATTCATCTTGCATGTATCAATCAATACTGAATCTGGCATACCAGGAGGCATCTTTAAAGTAGCCTGTCGGAAACGTTCGATGAACGTCCAAGTATCTTCTTTCTCCTTTTGTTTAATTTCTATCAAGGAGGACATGTTCATGTCCATACCTCCTTCATAGAAACGGGAGAGAAATATTGTCCTGAATTTGTCAAAAGACGAAATAGAATTATCGGGTAAACTACGATACCAGTCGTAAGCTGAACCTGTCAGGCACCCGATGAACACTAGAGTGAGAAGAGCATCATTTTTCTACAAGTGTACAGTCATAATATCAAAATAATTGATATATTGACTGGGAGATGCTTTTCCATCGAACAAAACCATAGATTGTGGCTTGAATTTCAGTGGAAAGGGTACATCATTCCAATGAGGAGGATAAGGTTGCTTGATCCCTAACCTCTGGAGTTGATCTTTGTGCCTCAAAACTTCAAACTATGCTTTGAGCTCACGCACTGCTTGAATGGCTTCACTGGTTTGGGGAAGCACATTTGATTGAATGGTTGTTGGATGTACCATAACCCCTACTGGAGGTGGTACATCTTTAGGAATGATAGGATCTGGAGATGCAGAATTCTGATTAACAGTCGACTCTTGAGTATTCAAAGGTATTTCAGCGCCTTGACTATCTTGAGTTTGTGCTGCTACTGGTACTGGTGTTATTACCGTCGGCTGAGCAGTTTGCTGATTCAAAATTATCTGATGCATGCTTTGCACCATGTTAAGCATATCTTTCAGTGATTGCTCAACGGCAGTGAGACGTTGTTCTGTATTAGCAGATGACGTCTCTGGTTCATCTCCAACAACGTAGGATTCAACCTCTCTTGAAGATACGGAAGGATTTGTATAGAAGTATGAATCCACACTATCGATATCAGACTCAAAAGATTGAGTACCCCCACCTTCTGAATCAGAAGTTTGCAATTGCCTTTGTCTTCTTGATCGAGTATTCTAATATACTCCTTCAAAGGAATCAAGAAGTCTGTTGAACTGTTGTTGACCTGGAGTTTGGGACATGTTCCATCTCGAACGTCGTCCTCTGTTAGTATGAGACACCATGTTGACTAATGCATACGACAGCTCATGTTCTTGGTCTTCAGCTTGATATTGAGGCGGATTAAAACTTAATCGATCAAAAACTGACCGTTTTGAAGCCGAACAACAACAGTTGATCATAACCTGGTGATAATCACAATGATATTTTCTTGGAGAAATATCACCGGAGAATGTCTATTCTTACGCTTTTGCATTAACAATTCACGTAAGTCAGAAGGAGTGGAGGGAGTATTCTTCTTTATCACATTAGGGGTAGAAAAATGTTTAGTACCCTGTGTATAAAGAAGATTACTGGCAGCATTCGTAGAACCAAATTGTACATTTCTATGCGCTTGGAGTTGTGTGCGTAAATCTTGAGATTTTTGAGCACGAAGGACTCCATCTTCACGGCGCATAATTTGTAAGTTTGGTACTTTGCGTAAAGCAGTATAAGAAGGTTGTTGGTGTAGGACAGAAGTTTTACCAACAACATTTTTACGCTGTATGCGTTTAGGTACATTCACATTAGATGTGCAAACATCGTTGTGAATTTTATCTACACTGTCACAGACAGGAGACTTACCTTTACGCGTAAAACGTAAAAATTGATTATCTACCACGTCACAGACGGGAGATTTTGTTTTACGCGAGGAGCGTAATTTGTGTGTGTCTACCACGTCACAGACGGGAGACTTATTTTTACACTCAGAAGCATTAGAATCTGCCACATTACAAATTGGAGACTCATTCTTATGCCTTGAGCGTAAAACTTGGTTTTTACCCACTGGGCGTAAAACCTGGTTCTTACGCAGTGGGCGTGGAACCTGATCATCTACACCGTCACAGACGGGAGACAAATTGTCACGCTTAGAGAGCGACGCCGAAGTAAGGACTGCCTCGTTATGAACGAGAGCCCCTACGACAAGAGAGGGAAGAATTCCCTTGTTATCAGAAGCAATAGAGAGATCAGCAGCTACTTTGGACTTAGGGATCCAAACTTTTTGTGCTTTGCGAGACTTTTGAACATTGGAGCAGCGAGAACCACCCCCAGTTCGGAGCATTTCTTCGTAGGCAGTCTGGTCGAAGTGCACAACCAGAGTCTTCTTGGTCGAACCGACCGAAACATCATCATATTGAGCAATTGCCTCCTCGTCAGAGGAGAAGGTCATCCCCAGCAGAGTCACTATTTTTGTTTCACTTAACAAAATACCTTTGGAGAAATTGGCTTTTGAAAATAAAACGAGAAAAAGTACAAGAAGTACAAATTTGATTTGGGAAAGTATTGCTATGGAAGTCTGATTCATAAATGATCACTTTGTTCCTTGGACCATATGATGATGATGAAGATCACTGCTTGAAGTAGAACAACTGGAAGAACTAAGTCACCAGAAAGGTATCGACGCACTTGGGCACTGATGGCGAGGCCGAATGCTTTCCTGCTTTGCTTCACTCTGTTCTGAAAGAAAGGTTGAAGAAGAATGCTCTGGAGAATCAAAATCTTTAAGTTCTGATCTCTGTATCCTCTCCTCTCTCTGTTGTCTCTGTCCGTCCCTGTTATGAGAAAAATAAGTCTATTTATAGACTTGGGCTCTTGTGCGTAAAAACTCAACAAAAGTTCCATCTTTACGCTAATAACTGCCACCCATGATCGAAGCCATCCTCTGCATATGTTGACGTGTGTCCCATCACTTCAGTAAGAATAGGATGCATGTACACACGTTCTTCGAGAAGAATGGCATGAAAGCCACGTAAGCAAACCACGTTCCAAACTGGTGGAGGAGAATAGGGCGTAAAAATAGCCCCAATGTACTCTGAGCGTAAAGCAGTAGATTTGGCATAAAATAGCCCTGACATAGACTTCCCGCGTAAAGTGGTTATTAAATAACCTTGAGCGTAAAAGCAGCTCAAATAGACTTTACGCACACGTCGACTGTTGAGCGTAAAGGCTCGTATAATCTTCGTGCGTAAAAGAAGCCGTAGTGTGAGCGTAAAGTAACTCAATCCACACACTAAACGACAACATTGGTCTCTGTGTAAAAACAAATTCCTTTGTGATATATGCCATCATTAATATCTTCATGTCAGAGTTTGTATTAAATGCGAGATTTGACAGCTTTGTCTAGCGTAAAAGTGGCTGATCTGTCCTTGGCGTAAAATCATGGGTGTAGACCCGAACGTAAAATGATCAACCTGCTTAGGCGTAAAGCCTTTAGCCTAGTCTTGGGCGTAAAGAGATTACCCACTCTGCTTGGCGTAAAACAGATCACTTATGAATGAGATGACTCTTTCTTTGAAGCACTTTTTATGCTCCTACATCTATAAGTTTCCTATGCTCTGATTTCTATGCTTGAGATTGATTTCATTTTATCTCTTAGTACGGGGGAGCCTATTTTTGATCATGTCAAAGGGGGAGAAGTAAATTTAAGTATGCTTTTATAAGTAATCTAAGTAGTATGTCTTTAGTGATATTGCTTATGTCTTTTGTATATTAGTGATACATGCATCTATTGTGTCCATACTAAATAAACTTAACCGATTTGCCATAATCAAAAAGGGGGAGATTGTTAGCCCAATGATTGTATCATGTTTTTGAATATGGTTAATATGTTAAGTTTAGCATTTCATTATCACTAATCTTCATACTATCACTATAGCATTTCTACTTATACTTATACCTTTGGTGATATGTGCCTATTGGTTTATATATTAGTGATATGAGCTTAACTATCTTAAATTTAATCGGGTTGCCAAAATCAAAACTATGTTTTTGATTGTGGTCATTCAATTAAGTTTAATCGTTATGATATCACTAACATTTATGCTATCACCTTAGCACTTATACTTAAACTCAGCATTGTCCTAATGTGCATTAAACTTATCATACTTGCTACTATGTATATTGCTTTGTTCGTCTAACATGTACATGCAGAAAAGCAATAAGCAAGATCAATGTGGACATATGCAATGAAGAAATTATGGTAGGCCAAAGACGATGGATCCCACAAGATTTCTTTGAACCACCCGACGACATCTCCGGAGCCACGCACCCGGGGGTTCCGCTGCCCGGTTAGCGGACGGAGGTCGAGGGGGCCGCGCCCCTCGTTGGGGGTTCGGGGGCGAAGCCTCCGAAAGATATTCAGTTTTCACAAACTGGATATCTTTGGACAGCTGCCGCCAAGAGAAAAAGCCAACATCTATCAAGGGAAGAAGCCAAGCCATGCCATCATCATTTCAAGACTCTAAAGAAGCCTGCACCTGCTACAATTTATCTGGAGTCTGTAATGAGTCTTAGGAATAATTATAAAACACAATAAATGGATGGCAAAATCGAAAGCTAGGGTAGAAATTAGCCCAGGATCATTTTCAGATGCAAACCGGCATACCGACGGTATACCGGTCTATACCGACGGTATACCGATTTTGTTGACAGAAAGTTTTCTGTCTACAAAATCGGCATACCGACGGTATACCGGTTCATATCGACGGTATACCGGTTCATACCGACGGTATACCGGTTCAGTAACGTTGAAATTCCAACGGTCGAATTTCGAGCATTTATTGATCCCAACGGCTATATTTCTAGCCGTTATAATTCCAGACCGGCATACCGACGGTATACCGGTCCATACCGATGGTATACCGGTCGCTGACTGAAAAGTTGCCTTTGAGCTCTTTTCAATGCTTTGGTTATAAATAGCCTTGAACCCCTTCATTCAAGGTTGATGCTTTGAGCTTAAAAATTTCTAAACCACCAAAGCCTATCCACAAACAACTCTACAAAGCTTTCATTTGCCATCCACAAATTGTGTTAGAGTTATTGAGTTGAAAAGTAAGATCTTCATCTTATTGTATAAGGAGATCAAAACCTTTTGTGAAAGGTTGAAGTTGGAGAGTCTTCGTATCCAAACTCTCGGTTGAAGTTGGAGAGTCTTCGTATCCAAACTCTCGGTTGAAGTCGGAGAGGCCTTCGGATTAAAGCTCTCGTGTAAGAAGTTGGCGAGTTCTTCGGATCCAAACTCGTGTGTAACTATTTACTCAAATAGTAGATTAAAGTCGGAGAGAGTTCCGGGACTGGAGTGCCTCTTGGAAGGATACCAGGATATATCGTGTGTCGGTATTGTTATTGCTTCTTCTCTTGCACTTATATTTTTAAATTGCCAATTAGCTTGTGCTAAGTGCTTGATTAGTTAGCTTGACCCTATTAACCCCCCTTCTAGGGTTCCTACAACATATGCACTCAACCATGATGGAAAATAACGCCTCATTTCTTGTTCTAGTTCTTCTTCTGTTATGTGTGGCCTACCTGACCTCACATCATCATTAAATATGCTAAAAATAACATCGTTCAATTAATGTAATAGTATAATAATCAACACTATTAAAATAATATAGACGTATTAATTACTTACCCCTCCAGTTTCTCTACTTCCTCCTCGTCGCAATTGAGTAATACATACACCTGAGCAGCCCTTAGCTCATCATCGTTCAGATATCTCTTCTTCATTTTACCCAATGGCTTTCCTGGAGCATTGAATACCTTCAGTATTGTATCATTACTTTCATGATCTCCGTCGTTGTTTCTTGAAACTCTCGTTCTATTAGTTGCAACATGAGGATTGAAATACATTAAACAAAAGTTTGTAATCTCCTCGAGAACATAGGCTTCACAAATAGAACCCTCGACCCGTGCCTTATTTTTCACCTTTCTTTTTAGGTGATTCAAATGTCGCTCGAACGGGTACATCCATCGATATTCGACGGGTCCACCAACACGTGCCTCATAGGATAGATGAATCGGCAAATGCTCTATAGAGTCGAAGAATCCAGGAGGAAACACCCTCTCTAGCTTGCACAGTGTTACCGTAATGTCCTTCTCTTGCTTTTCTAGACGATCAACGAGCAATTTCTTAGAACAAAGATTCCTGAAGAATATGCTAAGCTCCGTCAATGGATCCCAAACTGCCTGCGGTAAGAATTTCCGAAATGCAATCAGAATTAACCTCCATGAATACGTGACAGTCGTGGATCTTCATACCCGTCAATTTGTTTTCCTTCGGATCGACACATCTTCTCAGATTTGACACATATCCGTCTGGAAATTTTAGGCCCTGGATCCACCGACAAAGTCTCACTTTATCCTCCTTGTCCAGCGAGAAAATTAACTTCGACAGGAACTGTTTTCCATTCTGCTCTATCAAATGCAACGCAGGGCGTTTGCATATTTCTTCTAAGTCCAACCTGGCCTTGGGATTGTCTTTCGTTTTTCCCTTTACGTCCATCACAATATTAATTATGTTATCAAACACATTCTTCTCAATATGCATGACATCAAGATTATGTCTGATCAGATTGGTACTCCAGTATCGCAGATCCCAGAATATGCTCCTCTTTGTCCAGTTATGATCTCTACCAAATCTATCGCACTTGTACCCAGTTGTAGGATCTTCGATAGCACTTGGAAAATCTCTAACCTCCTCCCATATCATGGCTCTGCACCACCTTGGCGGTGGATCACCCTTCTTTACAACGTCGGCACGGAATGCATTCCTGTTCCTTCTGAACGGATGATCTTTTAGCAGAAATTGCCGATGACAATCAAAGAAGCACGGTTTTTCTCCGTATTTCAAGCGGAAAGACTTACTACGGTCCATGCAATACGGACATGAGAGACGGCCATGAGTGCTCCATCTAGATAACATTCCATAGGCCGAAAAGTCGTTGATGGTCCACATAAGAATTGCCTTCATCTGAAAATTCTGCTTTCTGGAAACATCGTACGTGTTAGCGCCTACTTCCTATAACTGATTCAACTCATCTATCAAAGGCTGTAAGTACACATCAATGTTCCTCTTGGGATTGTTCGGACCAGGAATTATAACGGTTAGAAACATGTACTGAGTCTTCATGCACATCCAAGGCGGTAGGTTATACGGAGTAACAATCACAGGCCAGCACGAATACTGGGATCCCGAAAGACCAAAAGGAGTAAAACTGTCAGAAGATAGCCCCAACCTGACATTACGCGGATCTGAAGCAAAATCAGGATACACTCGATCAAAGTACTTCCACGCTTCTCCATCGGATGGGTGATCCAACACTCCTTCAATCTGTTCTCGCATGTGCCAACTCATATTTTTGGCCGTCTCTTTCACCATAAATAATCTTTGCAACCGCGACGTTAAAGGCAAGTAGTGCATTGAATCGGTCGGTCTTCTTGCACCGGTAGACCTTCCTGTACTAGTTGTCTTATATTGATCAGCACCACAAAATTTGTACACATCTGCGTCCTTGTCGTCTTTGTAGTACAGCATGTACCCATTGCGACAAGAATCGATTTTCTCGTATCCCATCCAGAGCGATCTCACCATCCTCTTAGATTGATAGAAGTCTTTAGGTAACTTAGCACCCGCCGGCAAGATCTCTATAATCAACTCCAACACTCGGTTGTAGCATTCTTGCGACATGTTAAAATCTGACTTAATACTCAACAGTCTTGTAACCACCTCAAACGGTGAATGATCCTCACAACCAGGATACAATGGAGTCCTTGCATTCTCCAGCAACTCCATGAACTTTGCAGCATCGACATTCGATGCCTCCTCAGCTGCATCGTGAACAAAACTAGGCCCCACAGCGTCGAAAACCATGTTCACGCACCCGTCGTCGTATGCATGATCATCTGAAACAAAATTAGGTCCCGCATGCATATACGGCTCAACATAAGGCTCCGGCTCTGATGCTAAAGACACAAGTTCTCCTTGTGCGGTCCACTGATAGTAATTAGGCGTGAAATCCCTCGAGTACAAATGATATGTCACTTCTATTTCTGGATAATATTTCACGTTATGACATTTCACACACGGACACTTAATTTTGGTGCCGTCCATGTACTGAGGGAACGCCTTAGCAAACTGCAGGAACTGCTCTACTCCCGCTATGTATTCATCTTGTACACCGCACATATCATCAGGACGACGATTGTACATCCATGAACGATTCCGCAAGTAGTAATTCATATCCATTTGGAAATAATTCTGCAAAGATGGACACACATTATCCAATAGGCACAAATTCGTATATTATGTCTTATTATGGGACACACATTAGTAGCGGATAGTTACTAATAATAATGTTAGACATGATTTTTAGTGCATGATATACAATCTAGGACACTCTTAAGATACTAGGATATCTTAGTCTAGGTAACTAATAGCTTAATATCCACTTTACCTTAGATACTAGATAATACCATATCCTAGTAATATCCTACCCTTAGGCTAGTAGATAACTCAATACCTTAGGCTAATAGATATTACCATCTACCTTAGGCTAGTATCTATCCATCTGCCTTAACATCATACCCATTACCTTAGCTAATACCTTATCCTTAGGCTATAGGTAATTCTCATTACTTTGCTAATACCGTAGATACCTTAGGATACTAACTCTACCGTTCTAACAATATACCAACACTCCTAAGATACTCTAATATTTACATAGAGATATACCCTATAGGGTATCCTATTACCATAGACTAATCTAGGACACTCTTAAGATACTAGGATATCTAACTATCCTGGGATACCAAATTCTAGCCAAGATACTAACTTAGGGTACTAACTTCTAGCCCATATCCTAATATCCTATTATCTTGATACCCTCAAGATACTAGCATAATCTAACTACCCTAAGATATCTAACTTAGGATACTAACTTATCTAGGATAAATAGGATACTAACTAACCTATCCAAGACACTAACTAACCTATCTAGGATACTAACTTCTAGTATCCTAAGATATTAACTCACCTATCTAACTCTAGGATACTAACATCCTAAACAAGATATTAAATTAGTGCCTAGGATACTATCCTAAATATCTAACTTAGGATACTAACTTATGTTTAGACACTAACATACTCATCCTAAAACAAAACCACACCCCCCAACATAATAAGAGACCCTAGCTTCTAGTCACTATTGCAGCTGCTGCCCTCACTGCTCTTGCTACTGCTGTTAGCAGCTGCTGCTGGCATTACAGCTACTGCTGCTACTACCCTGCAGCACAAGCTGCTGCTGCTGCCTTTGCAGCCACTTGTTCCCCCCTCTTGCTACTCTATCATACCCTCTCTAACACACACACAACACTCACTACCACATCTAAATCCCTCTCACCTTTCTTACTCTCAAACACACACAAAAACACACACACACACACACACACACACACACACACACACACACACACACACACACACACACACACATATCTTAATATCCCTCTTCACTCACACTCACACTACCATACTACCACACTACCACATCTAACCTCCCCTTCCTCAAACACACACTAAAAAAACACAATCATACACTCACACACTCTCACATCTCATCACAATCACAAACACACTATTAAAACAATATCTAATCCCTCTCTTCAAATAAACACACATAACCACAAACAACCAACCACCAATCCAAGCCACAAACACACAAACCAAAGGCCAAATGGATAGCCAATAACTTGCCATGCTTCCCCCTCTCTCACTCTCACACAAGACACAACCGCACACACTATATATTTATAAACTTTTATCTAAAATAGTCCACATACATAAATATATACCAATTTATATATATTTACATATATACATGACTTGTGGGTCAAAAATACATAGATATATATAGGAATCCATATGAAAACCAATTGGGATACCTTAACCATGACTAACCTACCCTCATTTATGCACAAAATTGAAATTAGGATTCTAAATGACCTATTGGGTATTTCCACAAATACTTGGTGTGTCACCCTCTATGTGTGTGTGTGTGTGTGTGTGCGTGTCTGTGTGTGCGTGTGTGTGTGTGTGTGTGGGAGAGAGAAGGAGGAGGAGGAATTAGGTTAGGGTTTACCACCGGAGAGGAGGAGGAGGAGCTCGAGGAGAGGAGGAGGAGCTCGACGGGGGGGGGAGGGGAGGGAGTCGCCGGGGGGGGGGGAGGGAGTCACCGGGGGGAGGGGGGAGGGAGTCGCCGGGGGGGAGGGGAAAAAACGAGTTTCGAGTTTTCGATTTTTCGAGTGAGGGGGAAAAAGGAGTCCTGTGCCCTAAGTAAAAAAGTTAGCGACGTCAGCAGTGGACGTCGCTAACCGTCGCAATAATTTTAATATAAGCGACATATTTTTTTAATATGTCGCTGAACGTCGCTATTCCGCGACATACTTTATCTAATGTCGCTGAACGTCGCTATTCAGCGATGTTTTGCGACGTCATTAGAAAGGAGTCGCTATATTATATAGTTAGCGACGTAATTTCATTCCGTCGCTAAACGACGTCGCTAATAGAGCATATTTTAGTAGTGCACTATTCATATGGCTGCGGTACTATTCATTCCATATGGCTGTGGCACTATTCATTCCTGCGGCTGCGGTACTATTTATTTCATGCGGCTGCGGCACTATTTATACGGCTGCGATACTATTTATTCCCGCAGCTGCAGCACTTTTCATGCGGCTGCGGCACTATTCATGCGGCTGCGGTACTACTCATTCCTGTGGCTGCGGTACTATTCAATGGCGCTGGCGATGAGAATTGGCCCAATGACGCTGGCGACCTTGGACAACTCGAAGATGATCTCTGACATGTCTGACCACCTCGATTGTCTGTATAATCATCTCTGGATCAAGCATCTGTCTCTCGCCGACATCATCCTAAGCTAAAGGTGATCTGCACTTCCTGCCATACAGTACTTCAAAGGGTGCCATCTGGATACTAGCCTGAAAACTGTTATTATAGGAGAACTCTACGAGGTGCAGGTGATCTTCCCATGAACCACCGAAGTCGAGTGTACAAGATCGCAATATATCTTCGAGAGTCTGAATCGTGCGTTCTGACTGACCATCTGTCTGCGGATGATAAGCTGAACTGAACTTGAGACGAGTCCCCAAGCTCTTTTGAAGACTCTGCCAAAAGTGTGATATGAATCTTGAATCTCTGTCTGATATGATACTAACTAGCACTCTATGCAATCTGACAATCTACCTGAGGTACATCTCTGCTAGCTGATCCGTCGACTGACCAATTCTGAAAGGGATAAAATGAGCTACCTTGGTGAGCCTGTCAACTACAACCCAGATAGCATCTCTTCCAGCTGGAGATTTAGGTAACCCAGTTACAAAATCCATAGTAATGTGCTCCCATTTCCATTCTGGGATCGGTAAAGGTTGAAGAAGTCCAGCTGGTCTCTGATGTTCAGCCTTAACTTGTTGACAAACTAAACAACGAGAGACAAACCAGGCTATTTCCCTCTTTATGCCATTCTACCAGAAATGCTGACGGATGTCTCGGTACATCTTCGTACCACCGGGATGAATTGAATACTGAGAACTGTGAGCCTATGCCATGATCTCCTGTCTGATATCACCACTGGGTACATAAAGACGTCTTCCATATCGGAGAGTACCATCTTCGTGAACATATAACTCTGGTCTTCGTCCTGCTACACATTCTGTCCTAAGCCGCTGAAGCTTAGAATCCGTTGACTGAGCTAACTTAATCCTCTCAACTATACTGGACTGAACTTGTATACTGGCCATCAATGCCACATTGGTAGGAAGAATAACTTCAATATCCATCTTCTGAAGATCGGCTAACAATTCTGGCTGTGCTATTAGAAAATAAACTCTAGCTCTCCTGCTCAATGCATCTGTAACAACGTTGGCCTTCCCAGGATGATATTGCAAGTTGATGTCATAATCGACAAGTAGCTCTAGCCATCTTCTCTGACGCATATTAAGATCCTTCTGGGTAAATACATACTTCAGACTCTTATGGTCGGTAAAAATCTCCACCCGATCTCCATATAAATAATGCCTCTAAAGCTTCAATACAAAAACTACTACTGCTAATTCCAAGTCATGGGTAGGATAATTCTTCTCATAGTCACGAAGCTAACGTGACGCATAAGCGACTACCTTACCATGCTGCATCAAGACGCATCACAATCCTCTGCCAGAAGCATCACAATAGACTAAAAATCCTCCAGTCCTATCTGGAAGCGTGAGAATGGGAGCCGTTATTAATCTCTGCTTCAACTTCTCAAATAAACTCTGACACTCTGCTGTCCAAGCAAATTATACATCCTTGCGGGTCAACTGCGTCAGTGGTGCTGAAATCCGAGCGAAGTCTGAGACAAACCGCCGGTAATAGCCAGCCAATCCTAGGAAACTCTGAACTTCTGCGACGGTACTGGGAACAGGCCATGACTCTATAGCCACTATCTTCTGGGGGTCCACTTCCACTCCACCTCTGGTGATAATGTGACCTAAGTACGAGATACGATCGAGCCAAAACTCGCACTTACTAAACTTTGCGTACAACTGGTGCTCTTTGAGAATCTGAAGAACTACACGAAGATGCTGCTCATGATCTGCCTCATTCTTGCTATAGACTAAGATGTCGTCTATAAATACTATAACGAACTGGTCCAAATAGGGCATAAATATACGATTCATGAGGTCCATGAATACGGCTGGCACATTGGTCTCTCCAAATGGCATAACAAGGAACTCCCAATGCCCATATATGGATCTGAATGCTGTCTTCGGGACGTCTTGCTCTCTAACTCTAATCTGATGGTACCCTGACCGTAAGTCAATATTCGAGAATACTGCCGCTCCTTTGAGTTGATCAAATAAATCATCTATCCTTGGTAGAGGATATCTGTTCTTGACTGTTACAGAGTTCAAGGTACGATAATCAACACATAATCTTGACGTACCATCCTTCTTTTTCACAAAAAGTATCGGGGTTCCCCAAGGTGATCTACTAGCATGAATGAATCCCTTGGTTCTGAGTTCTTCAATCATCTTGTACAAAAACTCTAACTCTGAAGGTGCCATCCTGTAGACTCCCCCTGACACTGGTGCCGTCCCTGGAAGCAAATCAATGGTGAACTCTCTCTCTCTCTCTCTGGGGGCATGCCTAGAAGCTCTTCGGGAAATACATCAGGAAACTCTTTAACAATTATGGGAAACTGAACTGCCACTGCTACTGCCATCCGCAATACTGGTGGAGAAGGTTCTACTTTGCCTCTGAAAAATAAAAAACTCTGCCTCACCGGGAATACCAAAAATAATCCTGCCAATATGGCAGTTTATTCTTGCGTATTGCTCCTTCAAATAATCTATTCCTAGGACCACATCATAATCGACCATCGGGAATTCTATCAACCTAGCGGGAAACTCTCTACCGCTAACTACGATTCGACACGAGGAAAATACTCTATCTACTCCCACAAGACCGTTACCAGTAAGTAAATTGAGCCTTACTAATAATGACTCAGGCTCCAGTCCTATCCGTGTAGCAAATCGTGCAGACATAAATGAATGCGATGCACCTGAATCAAATAATATTGATGCTGGAAAAGAGTTGACGAGAATGGTACCTGCCACCACCTCACCTGAAGCTAACTCTTTCTCCACGGTCAAAGCCATAGCCTGATCTTGCCTTTTTGGTGCGGGTCCCCTATGCTGGTGACCTCTGCTGGGTTCTGAATCTGAGCTTGGACATACTGTTGAGCTGAGGCGGCAATGGCCTCGGAGGCTGGTACTGCTGTGTACTGGTACTGGACCCCTAACCGATGGACTGGTTTGGTTTGATGATGATGAACTGGCTCTCTTCGGACAGGACCCTATCTTGTGATCCGGTGCCACAAGCAAACAATCCTTGTGCTCTGCGACACTTGATACTACGTGTCCTGGCCCCCACAAAGAGTGCAGCCCATTGCGAAAGACTGCTTCTGCTTCTGTTGCTGAGGTACGCCGGTATCGAGTGCTGAACCGCGAAACTGTGGTTGCCCTCCTAGGAGCTCCAATAGTCAAAGCCCTAGCTGCCGGGGCTGGTGCTGAAGACTGGGACATCTGCCCATGAGGCCTCTTCCGTCCTCTGCTTCTATCTACAATCCTCTGCGAAGCTATGCCTCTTCGCTGCTCGCAAGACGACATCAAATGTCTGGTGCTCAAACTGCTCCACTGATATGATAATCTCTAGGTGGAGCCCCTGCTGGAATCGCTGGGCTCGATCCAATTCGGTTGCCACCAAGGTGGGAGCAAATCGATTGAGTCTAGAAAACTCGACCGCATATCCATCGACCGTCCTGTCCATCTGCTTAAGATTAGTAAATCTCGTATGCAGATCATACCGAGCTACTGCGTCGAAGTACTTGGTCTAGAACTTGTTGCTGAACACCGTCCATAAGACAGGCGTCGGTAATCCAACTGCTAGTATCGCCCACCAGCTGTGGGCTAAGTCCAATAATTGCAGGTGCACAACGGCCACCTTCTCCTCCTCAGGAATCCTGGCCGCCTCCAGGATAACCTCTGTGTCCTGAAGCCATGCATCAGCAGCGATAGCATCTTCACTGCCGTCAAAGAAAGGAGGGTTCAGACGCTTGAAGCTGTTGGCCGCGTTGTTCCCTTGGTAACCAACTCTGCCCATGGCATCTTGTACTGTCTGGTGCAGGGCATCGCCTCGACGATTTTGAGATGCAAGCAATTCCCTAATGAGACCTACCAGGGTACCATTGTCGGGCTCTGCAGGCTGGACGGGCTGAACTGGTGGCTCTTGACCCCCGGTAGGCATGCCTCTGGAGGCTACTGAATGCTGGGCTTGGTCTTCAGGTTACTGCTGGTTCACTGGAGGTGCTCCGCCTTGCTGATCGGTAGGACAAGGAACAATGCCGCTGAAGAAACGACATGGGGAACAATAAGGAAGGACCATGATAGATCGAGAATATAAACATGTGATTAGGTCAAGATTTCCGAAAGATTAGAAGAAACAAGTAGAGATCAAGGGCGAGTGCTGATTGAGACATCTATTCAGTGAAACCCTCACACACCTTGATTTACAAGACCTGCATGGGCCACCACTTAAACCTTGTCACGCCCCAGAACCAGAATACTGGAGAGCGGGGGACAAACACAGCCAGCTACGTACATTGAAGTGAATCCTACCTCGTAATACGATTACGACTGTCTAGATGCATGAGAGTTTACTACAAGCCAACAGTCACTTATGGTCAAGAACAAGCCTAGTATCTCAATCTCAAGCAAGCAAATAAAAGATGGTAGATCATCAGACATACAAAGTAAGACATCCCAAACATTATATATTCAGATGATCATGAAGCTAGTCATACAAAATGCGAAGACTAGCAAGAGTTTAAGTCATACATGATCAACCCTAGGATTTGTCAATCATGTTACAGTCCTTAGGCAGACATAAATATAAATTTAACACGAGCTAATAATTGCTCGATGGCTAAACGCCTCAAAAGAATAATTTACAATAGAGTGGGAGAGCAAAATAAAACCCACTCGTTGCCAGGGTTGCGCCTAGTATGCACCATCTGGCTGGAAGGCTGGAAGATCCTTGGGTGCTACTCCAAAATCTGGCCATACAAAACTAGCTGGGTCAGACCCCATAAAGAGCAAGTGCCACAAGGGAGGCTTCACTTAAGAACTAAAACCAGCATATTAGCACAAAAGACATAATTGATAAATAAAGACATGGGTTAGAAAAATAAGGTGATAAATGATAAGACAACTAAGGGACTATTCCGGTAGCCAAGTTAAACCCATAAACCAAAGAAGGACCGGGGTTGTAACCTTCACCTGAACAGAACTTAGTCTCTAACCAATTATCGACAATAGTAAAGCATAACAGTAGTGTGCTGAAATAACCATGTACTGGTGCCTAGGTAAGACTAGACGGGACTCCATCCATCATCATGGCCAAGCAATGAGTATGGCTTGATACTTTAACTAACTAGGGTTATCACAAGCTTAGTTACTAACAAGATGCATCGAGATGTTCCAACAGCCACAAGCCTTGCAGACTTAATCCAGGTTATCCGGTCACAAGTTAAGAGAGTTGGATTAGGTGACTTGGGGTGCAACACATGACAGTGTGCTGGAAATGTGCCATACCAACGGCAGGCTACAAGTCCAATTAGAGCGCCCAGATAACGGGACTTCCTATAGCTGGAAAATCTCTTCAAGAACTACATGATCAATCTAGTCTTTATCCTAGTCAGATTCAGTATGAATCCCTGACCGTAGTAACCAGGAATTCATGTCCTAGACATGATGTAAGACGAGACATGTAGCTTATACAAGCACAAACACCCACGGTGTCAAGACAAAAGTTACTTAGCAAGTCAAGATAGCCGTCACAACAGCATATCAAGATTATCATGTTGGGTTTACTTATCAAGATTGCGCCACGACGGGCCAGTATCATGTCATATTACTTGTCAAGAGTGCACCACGATGGGTCACTATCAAGATCATCATGTCAAGTTACTTGTTACTTGTTACTAGCTAAGAGTGCGCCTTAACAGGCCACTCTCATGTTCTATCCTTACATTATCATGAATGAAAGAAACTTGTATAAAATAGCTAGTAACATATCTTGAAGCTAAGGAAAAGGTCTACAACTTTATGTTGGGAGTTGGGAGAAATTCTTGCCACAATTCAGCCAAATAGGACTTAAAACAGCCCAAAACAGCCAAAATAGGCCTATGCGGCATTCTGCGGCACTATGCAGCCTTCTGCGGCACTATACAAGCCACGCGGCTGCGATACTATTTATTCCATATGGCTGCGGCACTATTCATTCCATGCGGCTGCGGCACTATTCATACGACTGCGACACTATTCATTTTATGCGGCTGCGGCACTATTCATTCATGCGACTGCGGCACTATTCATTCTATGCGGCTGCGACTATTTATGTGGCTACGGTACTATTTATTCCTGCGGCTGTGATACTATTCATTCCTGCGGCTACGGTACTATTCCATTGCGGTTGCGGCACTTCATGCGGCTGCGCACTATTCATGCGGCTGCGGCACTATTCATTTCTGTGGCACTATTCATTCCATGCAACTGCCGACACTATTCATCGTCCCTGCCAAATTCAGCACAGATGAACTAAAAAATGCTCAAATCTTATTTTGGCCATAACTTCCTCAAAATAAGTCAAAATCTAACTTTTCAAAGGTCCATTTTGGGTAAAATTGAATTATCTGCAACATAGAACATTCAAAACTTGAAAATAATAAAGTTTGGTAGATCAAAACCTAAAAAAATTAAAATATAACCAACTTAGTTCTATAAGAAATAAACCATAGAAATTTAAAATGCCAACTACTAAAGTGTCTTAGAATCTTGTAAGGAAAAATAGAACAACAAAAATGGAGTTCCTCCATGAAGCAAGTTGCACTTGCCTAGGTCGGAGGAGTAAATGAAGAAGATGAAGAAATAAATAAAGAAGTGAATGAAGAAAGAGAGAGAAGAGTTGGGTTAATATACTCTCCATCTCAAACCAAGCCAGCCAAGTCAAACCAAGTCAAATGAACCGAACCGATCAAATAAACCAAGTCAAGATTAAACCAAGACTAGGCTAAAAACAAGTCTAACTACAGTCCACCTGATAAATGCCAGAAATCTCGTATACGCATACGAAAATACGTATAACGGGAAACATGAGTGATACGTGGAAACCCGAACTATGCATATTACGCCAATAAATGAGTTGCATGCGCACCTACAGCCGCATTACGCGCACTGTGCATGCTGCGGCACAACTGCACAACTTGTACAGCTGGCACAACTTGCGCAACTTGCGTACTGGCACTACGTGCGCAGCTGGCACAACTTGCACAGCGGCACAGCTTGCGCACTGACGCAATCGTGCACCCCGTAAAACCCAACGCACCCGACACACCGCACACCTGCGCAACCCAGCGCAACCTGGACGCAACCTGGGCGTACAACTGGGCCATGCAACTTGGGCACGCAACGGGCCGCACAAGTGGCTCGTGCAACTTAAGCGCACTATGCGCTAGCGACGAGGACGTGCTAAGTGCAAAGTGCGCCAACAAAATGCCATTACGCCTCATGAGCCCATGAGCCGAGCCTGAGTCCGAGGCCGTGTCCGAGTCCGAATCGCTAAGTCCCTACGGGGCTTAGCTCCAATGGAAATTAATTTCACAAGAGCAAAAAGCATGAATGCTTAATTTGGAGCCTTATTCTTACCTCCTAGTAAAATCACCTACATGATTCCTCCTTAGGGTCATCACCCCATGTGCATATCCCAACAACACATACAAGTATATGTGTGATAACTTATGGTGCATTTTCGATGTGGACTAAACTTTACAAGGAATGTTGAGAGCAAGCTCTCTTCATGTAAAGAAAGCACCAACAATCCCCACATATCACAACATATATGTGTCTAAGGTAGAGCGTTCCCATAGTAACTGTCCATTTTATATTAGATAGATGTCGCTGACGACTTGAATCTTCCCGCATAGGTTAATAACAATATGATACAAGAATGGACTACGCCTTGAATTCTGTACC
Organism: Iris pallida; assembly: GCA_029216955.1. Classification (NCBI taxonomy): domain Eukaryota; kingdom Viridiplantae; phylum Streptophyta; class Magnoliopsida; order Asparagales; family Iridaceae; genus Iris; species Iris pallida. The sequence continues at coordinate 87,027 of JANAVB010003428.1, forward strand.
ACAATTGTAATTCCCACTCACAAGTAGATGTATTATTCTGGCAGCAATAAAGGCCTTCATCTT